>VZUA01104565.1:12215-31141 GCA_013401035.1 Horornis vulcanius
ATATTTTCACATAAAGCATCTTCCTTATAATTGGGTTGTAAGGGGCCAATTTATAATATCTCTCTGCATTTCTTGACCAAGTTTGGTATTCCCAGAGTTGCTAATTACTGTTTACTTGAGGAAAACTATAATATTTTCAGCTAGGTATGTTTTTTATTATAAATAAATCTCAAAGGTAACATTATTATATTCTTAGCAAATGCAAACAGTTAATACTTAATGCAGAGTTCAGGTTGCCTAGCAGCTAGAGAGGGCCACTTTGTCCAGATCCAGATGGAAGCAGGGTGAATGAATAAAAGTGATTTCAGCTTTAGGTAAGAGCAAGGTGAGTTTCTCTTTCTCCCTTCTGTGCATTTGTGTGTCTATTGCTGGTGAGGAATAATGGTGGTGAAAATGACAGCAGAACTCCTGAGCAATGTGGCATCGAGGGGAGCTGCTGAGGTGCAGCCTCTGGCCCTTTGTGCTGACCCAGTCTGGGTTCATTACATGAATTCTTTGCACAGTCACATAAATTAACTGATAGAAAATCATTGGCAGGCTTCAGCCCCAAACACTTGCATACCATCCAATGCATACTTTGTGTGAAAAATTTGATTACATTTCCATTATACTTTCTTGCAGCACCCTACACAAGGGACTCTCAACATTAATGTGATTAATAATGAACATAACTAAATACAGGGTTTGGCAGCTGATGTTACAGTTGAAACTACTTTAAACTTGTTAAAAGCAACAGAGATTAAATTTAAGTTCAGGTTAAAAGGCAGAGAGTCTCTGATGTTCAGACAGAGGCAGCATATTTAGACTGTGGTATGATGTTTCTTTTGAGGAGCTGTTTATCAGAATTAAACTGTTAGGATAAAGATTTTTCCTTCTCATTAAAAAAAAAAAGTCTCTGTGGCTTAACTGCTGGTACCTGTTGGGGTGTGAGATTAGCTGTAGTGGATATCTGAAACATGTGTTACAGCTCTCAGGCACAGCTGGGGAGAGGGTACAAAGCAATATTGCTCTGGGTTTTTTGGATCTTTAAAAACAGAAATATGACAACTGCTAATTATATAGAGTGGCAGTTACCACTACAAAACAGAAAAGTGTAAACCAGAATAACCCCCCTGCTGTGTAGCTGTCCAGAAGGCAAATACACAGTGCTTTAAAAAGCTTTTTGTATCAGGCATCGCCTGGATGACAGGATGATCTTGAGCAGCTCGCCTCTTAGGGAAGGGATTCAAGGAAGTAACACTGGCAACTGAGGGGATTTTTTTTGAGGTTTTTTTTTTTTTTCATTTACAGGAGGTAAAATTAGAACACCATCCTATTTGATTGTAAATTTTAATGTTAATTGCACACTTAACCAAAAGCTAATTATGCATTTCAGATGAGAGAGTCATCTATTCCCAAGGCATCCTATTCCTGTCATGGTTTTGCTAAGTTCCTTGCAAGCACTGACTTCAGGCTTGAATGCTTGCACAAAACTTGTTTCTAAAAAAAGAGATAATAAGGTTCAGTAATTAAATGTATAGATGTGATAGTGATGGGTGTCTCTAAAGCATTAATGGGCCTGATTCTGCTTTTATAGACTCACAGTTGTTGTGAAATCCTCTGATTTGCTGTTCAGATGAAGAACTAAATTGGAGAAATTCATGATTGTGAAAAGAACACGTTGATCCTTGTAAGGGAGTCAAGGATTACATTTTATTTGCAGCATTAAGGACTTATTCAGTCCCAGGAATGAAAGTCATTGTGGGTGAGTGGATGTAGAGCACAGCTTCTCATGCTAAAATACAATGCAGAATATTTGACTGGAGAAGAGATGCAATAACAGTGTCTCTAATTCAATTCTAAAGTCTTGGTTATATCTCAAGTAGTAATACTTCTACTTGGAGAAGAACTTGGTGCTCATGCCACTCTGAATGGGCTTTGAGATTAGAGTTGCAAGATAGAAAGGAGAGAAATAAAAACTTGACAAATAAGGCCTTGATGGGTCAGTTACCCCACTCACTATTGAATTACTGAACAGCCTAAGCTTGCTGAGCAGGACATTGCTGTGTTTGCAGTCAAGCAGTTGACATGGAGGGTTTATTTCTGTTTATAGTTAATCACTTCAATCTCATTGTTATCTCATTATAATTCTGCATTACAATGAAGGCCAAATTCAACTTCAGTCTAAGCTCTGATACCACTGCAGTTATCCCTGCTGACAATACTGGATTTGCTCTCACTGCAGGTGTAGTATCTCTCTTTGTGCTCCATCTTTGCAGAGTTACTGGGCTCTTGGAGAGCCAGTGCAATTGTTTTGTACAATTCAGTAAAATGAAACGTTGTGTTCAGAGGTACCAGGCTGTATCCAGGGGCAGTGACAAGTGTGTATTTGTTGATAAAGAGCTGTTGGTAGTTCAAAGGTTTGGAGCCTTTCTAGACAAAATGGACCAATGCTGACTGTTTGTCCAGTAGAGGAAAAGCTGTACATGGGAAATTATTCACTTGATGTAGTGAGGCAGTTAAGGTTTGAGAGGACAAATTAATTGCCAGCCTCCCAGTGTTTTGCATTTAATGCTTTTTTACCAGAAATTCAGAATAGATATTTTGTATTTTATATAAGGTCTTAGACTTGTGTGCCTCAAAACTTTTCCTGTTGTCCTTGTCTCATCAGAATCACCCTTATTATGATTTTCTTTCACAATTTTATCTTCTTCATAATAACTGGGTATATTCTATATCTAAATGTGCTGGGTGGCACTGTGATCCATTATGAAATAACACAGTGGGTGGAATTTATGAGTTCTCATGGTGTTTGTCTTGAGTGAGCATCTACTTCAACTGTGTCACATTTGTTCAGATGAGAAAATACAACTACTGTGCTTACTCATATTTATAGCTTTCATGCATTGTGTTGTCTACTGCAGTGTTATGTTTATGCAACGCTTGAGTACCTGAATGGCTGATTTTAGAACAAAAAAGGGAATCCAACCCCCCCAAAATGTTTTTCAGGTGGGAGGAATTGTACCCTATAACACAACTGGAGTACCTAGGAATTTAGCAGCGTGAGCTTTGTGATGTGTTTTCTGTTGTCCAGCTGTTCATTTAACACCATGAACTAAGTTCCCAGAGATAAGCACTGATTTTCTGTATTCTGTTGCATTAGAGGCACTGGATTCTGCAGACAGAAGGAAACATTGGTAAGAAGTACCAGAAACTGGACAAAAAAGCAGCACATTCCTGTATTGTTGAGAACTGGGAGGCCTGTGCTTTGCTGGTTAGGTTCTCCCATCTGCAGAACAATGTGTTGTTTACCAGGTGACACTGATCTCAACCCAGATTTCTGGTGAGCTGTTCTGGCTGCCCAGCAAACACTAACAAGAGTGACAAATTAGGAAAATAAATCCTGCTTGGGGTGAGATGTGTCTTCCAATAGCAGCTTAGCACCTTGTATTTTATGCCCAGGGGCTACTGCAGCCAAAAGTGTACCCTAAGCGTCCCAGTGTATCCTCCTCTGCTTCTGCCAGTCTGGATTTGCAGCATTGCCTAGAAGCTCCTCCATCCAAATGGAGCTGCCAGTCCCAAGTGTCCTGCTCAGCGCACACACATGGCATCCTGCACTTGCATCCTGTTTGAAAATTCCTCTGGTATTGCCAGTTCTGCTTTGCATCCATTTCTGTGCTAATCAGATACTCACTGCTTCACTACTAATTTGTGTTAGAAACTGAAACAGGAGGTGGCAGGAGTGTTTGAAACTTGAGGGGAGCAGGTGTAAGTGCAGCAGATAAACACTGTGTTATGAGCTGCTGTGCTTCATTAACCGAAGTACCTTCAGTGATATATGACTCAAGTGATTAAACTTTGTGTATTACTCAAAGAAGGCTCGATGGTGGTATTTCCTCAGCCAGATTCTGGCTGGTCTGTCGCTCTGACAAACTGATCCAGACATCTACAGCAGTGCTGGAGGGTAAAGTCATGGGGAGAGAGCGGCGTGTGTGGATCCCTGTGTGCACGTACGCTCCTGGTGCTGCCAGGTTTTACTGTCCCTCTGCTTTCCTTGCAGTCAGAGCAATAAAACAGAACATCCAGGGGGCCTGTGCATAGGATGTTTACGGGGCACAGCGCTCACCCTACTGCTGTTTTTGCTTTTGCATTATTCAAAGCTTCACCTGCTGCTTCCCCTCCATGGGTCCCTCGGTCGGCGCTGCCGCCGTGGCAGTTGTGAAGTTGCTGCGTGTTCCAGTGCCATGGTAACTGCATCCTGCTCTGCTGGCTGCCAGCGGGCACCGAGCCTGCCCAGTTGTGAAAGGAAGCAAGTGCTCCAAGTGCCAAATTGTGGTAGACTGGCATGAGCTTTAAGTCCAGGTGAAGTCCTTTACCAAGGACTGCAAGTCTCCTTTTTTTTTTTGAGGGAAGAAAGAGAAATAACTCCCATCAAAAGTGTTTTGGATATTTTCTTTTTTTTTTTGAACTCTAAAGGGCTAAAAAATCTGTTTTCATTGGAATTACCACCAAGTGCTAAATTGCTTTCTTGCTCTGCAGTTTAACCTCATGCTGTACACATTTCTGTAAGGCTGTGCCACTTTTCCCATCGTTTTCTCTTTGTGTTGTGCACCCTAGCCTGCTCTTGGAGAGGTTAGAGGGCACCTTTGTAAGCACTTTTGCACTAACTGCAAGGTGAGTTCTTGTGGAATACTGTAATCACAACATTTAAAATCATGGAGCTATGTCTAAGAGTGAGAAAGCAGAGCTTGGGAAAAGGAAGGAATTCTTGTTTGCTTTTTGCAGAAGAAATACTCTGACTGTGATAAAGCATACAGGTGCATCACTTAATTACATGGAGTAATAACACTGGAAATTTACAGCAAGCAAGGGTAATTAAGGAATGCATTTTTCAAGTCTTTCATGTACAAGAGTGGACCATAATAACTTCTATGCTTCTGCTACCCTCTCTTGGCCCTCACTGGGTTGTAGAACCACCAGCACTGTGAGGGCTGGTACTGTGAGAGCAGTGTAGTGGGACACTGAGGGAAGGTTGTCTGGAAGAAGGAAGGTTGTGCTCAGTGCGGCATGATGGGGCTTGCAGCAAGCCTGGCTTAGCTAAAGCACAGCTTCAGCTGACTCTGCTGTGCCCTCTCCACCTCTGAATCCTGCCTCTGGCAGGTGAGGGCCTGTGCAGACAACTCCACTGTGCAGTGCTGATGTGTCCTAAAAGGAACAAGAGAGTGCAGTGAAAACTGTGGCAAAACTTGTGTAGAACCAAAGCAGGACCATGAAAAGAAAAACCCCAGTGGCTTTAATGAATACAGTAATTACAGTAGAAAACAGCACCAAAGAACAGTGCTATAAACACTGGCTTGCTAGCAGCAAGGAGTGGCCCTGAGCAGCAGTTCCAGGAGGGCTGGAGAAGTGGAATTGCTGTTGCAGAAGGGTCAGTCTGTGTGGACTCCAGGTGGATTCCAGCCTTCCTGGGAGGTGGTTGGTGTCTGGGCTTCCTGAGATGTGGAAGGGGATATGCATTTGGCAAAGCTCTTCAGCCTGTTTTTATACACCCTTCCTCACCAACCCCCTCCCTAGGTTATTTACCTAAATGTGAGAGCAAAGCACAGAACTTGAATGGGTTGGCTGATTATGGGAACTCAGAGCTTCAGATGAGCAGTATTTCTGTACTGATGCTCCTTCTGAATGCTGTCGTATAATTATGCAACTGCTGCAAATCCATAGCTGTTTAAGGTGCCTTATCCTAGCTAAAATGATCTTCTCTTTTAGAAGAATGCCCTTCATCATGAAAATAGCATGCAAGAAGAGTGACTACTGCAAAGATATTAAGTGATGTAAATCTGTGAGAACTGCTTAGTTCCTCTTGAATTTTTGGGGGGTTGGAAGTGTAAGATTAATAAATTCTTTGCACTGACTAATAATTTTAGGAGAAAGCAAACTCTTGCAAGGGAAGAATCTACATAAAGTCCTCTACTGTTCTGAGTTGCCCCTGCCTCAGGAGCATGTTCAAAGCTGTGGCCATAGTTCTGAAGTCTTGGAAATGTTTGAAATGGCTTCAGTTTTTCAGCTAGAATTCTGATATAAATATGTGTAGGAGCTACTTAGTATTCAAGAGACTGCAAGAAATCTAAAGGGAAAAAATTCTGTAAAAATACACTTATCATGGCAAAACTATGATTTCAATCATTTTTCACCTAAATCTGGAAGTGGTCTTGATCTATAGGATATTTACTGCTTTAACATGAAATTTCACCTGAGTGAGTGGAACAGGCAGAATCTGGCTGAAAGTTGGACACAGCAGCACCTTTGCATCAGTGCAGCGTTGGCTCAAAGTGATTTGTGAATTCTCCCATCTGCAGCAGGGGCTGTGGGAATCCTCCCTTGCCCACCTGGCTGGGAGACCAGGAAGCAGTTGTGTGTCAAAACCTGATGTTGCTAAGTGATGGCAAGATAGCCACCTGCCTTAGCATTTACAAACCCCCAGTGCTCAAACAGAAGGAAATGAATAGCTTTATTTTCCATTAACTGTGTGCAAGGTGTTTATTCACTCTGGTCCTGAAAGTATCAAGCTTGTGCATCCCTTTTACTCCAACTGGAATCTTCAGAGTTTTCAAGCCCCTGGAATGGCAGCTTTTTATTCTGCCTGAGAGTGCATCCTCCACGTAATGTATTATCCTATAGCTGTGAGAGATAGTGCAATCAGTTTAGATTTAAATAAAATAGATTTAAAAAAAAACCCCACCAACAACCTAACTAAAAACCCAATATCAAACCAAACTGCTTTTTATCACCTAATACAAAGGCAGAGAAGAGGTGGTATTTGTTTTGTTGGTTATAATGTCAGAATCCATGCAATAGCCCTCTTTATCTTTTCTCTCCTTTTTCTTATTTTTTTAACTACAGCCTCTGTGGCCAAGAAGAATTGTAGCATTGATTTCTTTCCTTACTACATTTTTTTGTGAAGGAAGCTGAAAATAAATCCAAACTATCAGATTTGCTAACTGCTCTGGGACTGTTATCAGGAAATAGGAGAAGTAGATCTTTCACTTCTTGTCTACCTATTTTACATATATTTAAAAAAAATTGATAAAGATTTAATTGCCCTCATGCCACAGGTAGGTCTGCTGGGTTCTACTAAAATCTGTCTGCTCAATAAAGCACTTGTTCAAAATAATCTCTCAAAGGAAGATGCTGAGTGACTTTTGCAGCCATGACTCATTGGATCTTCATTTTTTAAATTAAAAGATTCCCAAGACATATTAATTTTAAGATCTCATCTATTAAATTCTTGATTAATAACAATGAGAATATTAGTTTGACAGTGTGTCAAGGCTTGAGGGATTCATCTAACCAGTGTTTTCTCTTCAGAACAAGAGGGATAGTTCATTTTTTCACAGAGGACTTGGCAAAGACCCAGGCTTGGAACTAGAATCCCTCAGCTGAGAGAATGGAATCTTTGCAGTAGTTGTCTCCCTGTGAGGTGCAAGCTGGAGTCCAACTCCCCAGATGAATTGGTCTTCCCTTCATCCAAAGGATGTGGAACACCTCTGTGTGTGGAAGGGTCAGGGGTTTTCAGGAATTGAATCTGTACTGGCATTGGTGATTACTTCCTACTCCTAAAAAATGAGCTCTTCTTGAGTTTTACAGTTCTGCCCAGCACAGGTGGCCATTTGAATTTGAATTTGAATTTGGATGGGAGCAGTTTCTAGCAGGGCCTTCTGACCCCAGAGAAGCTCTCTCCCAGAGTCAGGAGTGTGTCCTTTGTTAAGAAGTGTTCTCTCTTGGGAGTCTTGGTGCCTTGGTGCTCAGCTTTGGCAGTCCCAAAGTGTCACTCAGCTCCCAAAGGTAGCTGCAAAATCCTGTAAGTTTAACATTGCTCTTATGATTGATCTCTTCATTCACTCTGAGTAATGAATGGGACAGAAAATTGTGTTTCTTTGTTTTATTGAGTAATGACAGAGCAAATTGTGCTTCCTTTACTAAACAACTGTTGCCAAAAATAGCACCTGACTATATTTTATCTGTCTGTTTTTCCTTACTATTATTTTACAACACTAAATGCAATCTTTTTTTTTTCCCCTCTTTGGATTTCTTTCCGTCTTTGTGCCCTGAAGCTGCAAACAGCAAATTTTATGAGTCATATAAATGTTCTGAGACATCAAATTAAGTAGAAACTGGAGAATGAGTTCTCAAAAGGTTGTGAATGCTGCTGACGTCAATCTCAGATTGAAGTAAGAAAGAAGATATGGTTGGCAGATCCTGTGAGCAGGACTGTAAGCACACTTATGCTAATTCTGTTGTTGGAGGAGAAATTGTGTTTTTATAAATGAAGGCGATAGTCCCAACTGAAGACTGAACAGGCATCCATCTTAGTAACGAGATGATCTTGAGCTTTCATACTTTATGCCGAAATTTGCCTTCAGCAGATTCAAACGAAATTGCTTGAAAGTGACTAAAATGAATGGCAGCATGCTTTATGCTTTTTCAGCTTGTAATATAATTCAGTTTTCCAGCTCTGCTTCTGCAGAATTCCTCCTTCAAAGTGACATTGCAAAGTATGGGATTTTCTAATGAACAGATGACTGTGGTGAACCTATTTAGAGATTTTTCTTGATTGTCTCTGGCAGAGAACAGAATTTTGAAAGTAGCAAGGAGTCATGAAAGTCAATATGTCTTATGAATTATTTTGATAACATGAAACATTTATCTTGTAGAAAGCTGTTAGTAATACTGTTTTTGAAGTTAAATGGATGCAGATTGCATATCCATATTGATTTGATGGTGCTATTGAAAGTTCCTATAGGTGTGGTGAGAAGAGTGCAAGAAATGACTAAAGGAAAGGGAGGCTTTTTTTGTGGAAACTACAGGGAAGTTATTATTTGTTAGCTTATCGGTGCAGAATGTTTTTATGTGTGTGCATATTTTACCTTTAATGAGTGCAGCAGTTCAGAATTGACAGATAACTGATGTACTTGTTGACTGCTTTATCCTACCTCCATTCAGATGGTTCACTGGAAGCCTGCATCCAAGTGTTAATTTTTAGTGCAGCAGTGATCGCTCTGAATCTAGATGTGTTTTGACCAAAGGTATGTTTCCAGAGGTGAAATAGGAGTTAAATATGTTTAGCCCTTTTTCAAATCAAGCTTTTGGAGAGGATCTTACAGCAGCAGATACAATAGTGCCAGGTTCAGAGACACCAAAGTGAATTGAAGTGAGCCCAGAGGTATTGAAGGAGCAAGGTAATGTGATTGCTGGTTAACTGGATCAGGGCAGCAGAGGGAATGCCTCCACCAGGTATCTGTATTGCAGTGCTCAGGTGCCTTCCTGATGCTGGGAAGAGCTTTTGACAGATATCTGTGGGAAGTCAGTTTTGAGATTGGTGGCACAGCAGGTACCTGGGTATGAAATACTGTAGTCAGGGGGAGTATGAAAATAAACAGGAAATATCCCTTCAAATTTGGAGATTAAATGCAGCCTGGATTTACCTGCAGGTAGGCAGCAGGAGCTCAGTGGGAAAGTAATGAAGTGGGACTGTCTGGCTGGGTACTCGTTGCAAAATGTGCTTTTGCTTTGATGCTGAGAAGAGTGCAGGGGGAGAAGTTCTGGCTCTTGAAGAGTGTGCACACTGTTCTGTGAATAGAAATAACAAAGAAGAGCAATCCCAGAGGCTGGTGCTGCTGCTAGCCCAGGGGACACCAGAACGAGCCTGTCTCAGGGCTCAGGCTTCAGTCACAGGCTCCTTCTGGAAGAGGGGCCAAACCCCATCAATTTGCAGTCCTTCTTCTGCCATAACTCCTTGGGCACCACTGAAAGGAAAAAGCAGACAGTGATGACAAATAATGTGGCTGAAAATCTATCAGCCACTGAGATAGGAGATAACGTGTCTGATTATATGTGCTGACAGTAGAATTCTAAGGCTTCTGACCAAAAATGATCAGAGATCATCTGGAAGTCACTGTGTACAATTTCATCTGTGAGGAAGGGACCTGTGAGGGGTGAGGTCCTTTAAATTACACCTATAGTGTTAAGAGAAAGTTTTAAATTGAGAGTCTAAAAAAGGGTCTTGGAAATTTGCCTGATTCTGCATGGAGGAGGAAGAGAGGTTTCAGTGTTTCAGTTATAGGAATATTTTAGTACTGTAAAGGTAGTCCACCACAAGCTGGCTTATTGGCCATTGGCTTCTAAGTTAGGAAAGTGTTTCCCCTGTTATGTTACTTATGTAAAGTTTTACATAATTATACTTCTCTGCAATTTTGTATCTATTGCAGAAACATCCATTTCTGATGGCTGTTTAGATCAGAGGCTTGTACTGTTCAGGACAAGGTGCTGAAACACTTCAGCTGCTAATCTGAGCTGGCATGGTGATTTCTTTACCCCATGGTGATTTCTTTACCCCCTGGTGATTCCTCCACCCCATGGTGAATGAGCACAGAGACAGAGAAGCATTTCTGTTTCCTGAAGCTTCCTGTTTCTGATTAACCAGCATGAAAATTAGTATCTGCTGAATTGATGCTTATCAGAATTCCTAAACAACTCTTCTGCCTCCAGCAGTGACACTCGATTATATTTCTAACTCCTAAGCCTCTTAGAGGTTTAGCATTTATGAATCCCCTCTAATACTTTGCTTGACACATTTGGTTAGGCATATGACAGTGATCAGCTGAGAGAAAAACAAGTCATCTCATCAAGTACAAATTGAGGCTTCTAGTAAGGAGAGTGGAGAGGCAAGCGAAGGTTTCCTGCTGTTTGAAGTCAGAATAGAGCAAGGCTGTTAAAATAACTGTAATGCATTTAATATAAAAATGAGCCAGCTTCAGACCGTCCACCACAGCTGGTTTTGTGAGCATGGGAGGGAGGCTGAGGACTGGGTGCACTGAAGAGAGGTGGTTCAGCTCTCATGGTGCCTCAGGAGGCTGAGCACACTGAGTGTGTATTTCTTACACTTGATATTGGTTCTGCAGCTAAACTGTGGGATAAAAGCCAAAACGGGGCTCTGAAGGGTTGCCCACCCAGTGCCTCCTGGAATGCAGAGTAGGTGGTCTGGTGGGGAGGAGGCAGCCCTGGTGCTGATTGGGATGGTGGCTCCTGCAGCCCCTTGGTGCTCGCTCACTCCTGAGCCTCCTGCACAGAGAATTCAGCAGTGGCTGCAGGAGGTGCTGCTCGGCCAGCCTGGCTAACCTTTCAGCAGTGGCTTCATGATGAAGGCTCCTAAGCATTCCTGCAATACCAATGATGTTAAGAAGTCGTTGGTATTGTAAGCAGGTGCATTCCAGCTCAGCATACCTTGACAATTTGACAGCAGCCAGATGTTTAACTAGGTGGAGTAAGTGATGACTCGAAATACCATCATATAAATCTTGCAAATGGTACCACAGCTGAGCCTCTGGGTCTGCCTGGTGAATTGTGATTTCTCAGAAGTCTTGTTTGATCAGAGACCAAGCTCTTCCTTTAACCCATGATTGAACCCCACAGAGACAGCAGGTATTGTGATGCATCACTAGTGACTAATTTCAACAAGTCAGTTAATTGCTCCTTTGGAGCTACACAAGGCTGGTTGAAAATGTTTAAATGTTGGTGTTTTAATGGAAATTGTCCTAATATTGCCGTGAAATGGAGCTGCAGAAAGAAGCTTCCTACAGCTGCACAGTCTTGCTTTGGTATACATTTCAGCCAGCATATGTTATGCATTTTAACTGAACACATGGAGAACTAATTTGATTTGAGTTGATTGATTTTGATTACTGACATGAGGATATGCTAATGAGAAACAATCCAGCATGTCTAAAAGATTGTTTGAATTTCTAGCGCAGCTGATACATGTTTGTATCATATGCATGAAAAGTAGGGGAGAAGATGTTGCTGTTTTGAAATTTTTCTCAGTGGTTACTCTGTGGTGAACAGGAGGAGACACATTATTCTGATTGCAGCTTGACAACACATTCTTCTGTCAGTACAAATTAGAACTGATTGAACATATCTACCTAGGACAGGTGTAATTTTTGCATTAGGAAATAGCGATAGCTGGAAAAATCCTCATGCCATTTTTCAGAAAAACTTCTGTGGATCAGGAGGTGAATCTAAAAAGTTTCAGAAGGAGGTTGTTCACTAGAGGTGTGTGAGGTCTAAGACACAAGCTAAAACCAATGTCTTTGAAATTGGTTTGTTAGTTTTTAATTTACTGGAGCCTGTTCAGTTTAGATGTTTGTGTACATGTTGCTTAGGGAGAGAAAAAAGCATAATATCATAGAGAAGGTGGATTATTGGATGCAACATCTCAAACCTGAGGCTAAACACTTTTACTTGTGAGCATTCAGTTATAGGTAGGAAGCCTTGCTGTTGTTTTGTGTGGCTATAAACCAGCCAAGGTATGAAGTGCTGTTCTTTGAAAAGAAGTGGAACACCTTCCTTGATGTATTTATTCCTCCTGCACTCTCAAAAAGTCTTACCACTGTATGTATATTGGGATCCTTCAAATGCTGTACAAACGTGCATCACTCTAAATATACATCTTAAGGCCAGTGGAGCTGGTTCTTGTTATGAATATGGATTGAAATAAGAATCTTTTCAAGTGGTCAGTAAATGAAGCTGGGTCATAGCAAGTTAGTTGTTCTCCTTATGGGATACTTAGAATCACAGAGTTGGTTAGGTTGGAAAAGACCTCTAAGATGGGGTCCAGGTGTTCACCCAGCACTGCCAAGCCCACCACTAACCATTTCCCCAGGTGCCACATCTACTTGTCTTTTAAATACCCCCAGGGATGGTGACTCCACCACTTCTGTGGACAGCCTGTTCAGTGCCTGACCACCTATCAGTGAAGAAATATTTCCTAATATCCAATTTAAACCTCCGCTGGTGCAACTTGAAGCCATTTTCCCTTGCTTGTTCTGTCACTTTTTACTAGAGAACAGAGCCTGATCCCCACCTGGCTACAACCTCCTTTCAGAGAGTTGTGGAGAGTGACAAGGTCCTCCCTGAGTCTCCTTTTCTCCAGGCTGAACACCCCCAGCTCCCTCAACTGCTCCTCATCCCTTGTGCTTCTTTCCCAGCTCCATTGCTCTTCTCCAGACATGAGTGATATCTAAGCCCCAGAGTGATTTCCACCTAGCCAAAAATACCCACTTCATCAAAGAGGTATAAAATCTTATTGATATAAGAACATTAAATGATAATCCACCGCATAGTAATTGATAGCAACTGATCTGAGTGACTTATGCAAATAATCACTATAGACACAGCTGCTGCAGGAGAAGAAAAAAGAGTGGGATGCTTTACAGCCATCTCTGCATGATGTTTCTCGTACAGGACTTGAGTAATTACATTGCCTGTGTGCAGCTACCAAGGTGAGCCATAAAAATGAGATTTATATAAGTAAACAGGAGCCACCTGTATTAAACCTGAGATGGAGGAGGGGAGCTCTGCCTTTCCCCCTGCTCTAAGGTTCTGCAGTGGGGTCAAACCCTCTGTGTGGACACAAAACTATTGCTCAGGGAGAAGACATTCACAGGCAAGATAAGCCTACAAATGTCAGAGCTGCAGTTGCTTTGTCCCAGAGCAGCTCCAAGGTGATCACAGTGCTTGTTGTGCTGTTGGCAGCACAGCTGGCAGTATTACCAGTGAAGCTGCTTTGGGACCCTGGAATTCTGTCACCTTTAGGCACTGTGATGTGTGAGAGGAGGTGGCACCCCTGAGAAGCAGAAAGTCCCACTGACATATGACATGTTGCTCTGTTGCTAAGTGGAGTGTTCTTCTTGGGTACACAACGACACAACCTGGCTTTTCTGCTTTTGCTGTACGTTTTGCAGGAGTGATTCATTGGATGTGAGCACAGTTGCTAAGATCAGGAAGAGGTTTGCTGGTATTTAATCTGTTCCTGTCAAGCAGCAGGGTGGTATCTCCTCCTGGATGTAGCAGATGACAGCACTGGTGTGTCCATGAGGTAGTTTGTAGATGATATTTGGAAGGTATAGCTTGTCAGTTAACACCTGTCTTCATTCAGGTGGGTAAGCAGATGGGCAATAAAGGCAAATGAACTGTACTCTATATATGAACCTGTGAAACCTAATTCTTTGTGGCCAAAATAATCTGTGTTTTAATGTAATACCTCCAATCTGTATTTCAGTATAAATTAATAGCTGCCTCCAGGTTGGTGTTTCTTTTTGTTTTTTTTCCACTTCTCTTATATATCAACTCTTCATTCCTTAACAAGAACACTAACTAGTCCTGAAATGGCTTTTTCATATTGTGTCTATAGATGCCTGTCTCTCACATGCCCCCAAAATTCATGTCTTCTCTGCAAGGACAGCTGGAGACAGAAGTAGAGCCATGGCACTGAAGTGGCCAGAAGTAATCCATGGAAGTGGGGAGGTGTTTATGTAATTGAGAGGAAAATCCTTGCTAGTTAAAGATCAGTGAAGAGAGAAGTGTTCTCACAAAAGCTCAGCAGGACTCCTAAAAGGTCTTGTGATGTGCCCTTGTCTCCCCTGCTTTAACATTGTGGAATGAGATTTCTCTCCTAGTTTTCTGAGCTGCCCCTGCAGCACAGTCCATCTGGAGTGACAGGAGCCAGCTCTGACTGGCAGGGTTTGTCACTGTTGAGCAAGTGAGGAAATGGAAGATCAGCTGCTAATCTCAGCTGGGCTCAGACAAACCCAGAAAACTTCAACTCCTACAGCAGCGTACCTGCGAGCAAAATCTGGATCAGACGCTCTCTCTGAAGTTACATTGGAAAACTGTGCCCAGAAATTATTTCATTTTCAAATTTCAGATTGTGGGAGCTCTAACGAATGATGAATAACAAGCTGGTGACTCCTGCAAACAAAGAAATTCTGAAAAGTCCTGTGCTGGTTTATTGTAGCTTTGCACACAATAGGATGAATGAGTTTGCAGCAGGGAAAGTACAGGTCTGTGTTAAAGTATTCAATTTTGTGTTGAAAACATGAAGCTGGAAGGAACAATGGTACCCTGGTAACTTGTGATCCTAATCTTTCTTACAAGATTGTAAAACTGTTTACCCTGGCAGTGATCAAGTTAATACAGCACATTCCTTCTGAATTCCTTGTTTTCCCTTTTAGTACAACAATGCATTTGCAAACACTCTGATGTTATATACTGCTGTTAGAAACCTTGTGATCCCTTCAGCAGAACAAAAATGCTAATTAAAAGTATTTTTACTACTGTACCTAGTTGATTTTTTCCTTCAGTTATTCACTTTCTTTGTTTTAACAATCCTATTAGCACATGAGAATTCTGACCTAAGCACAGTCTAATTGGGACACAATGTGAAGCCTGTGATTGTGTTTCTCTTTTCATTAGAATATTTCATTAATTGTATTTTCATCAATTCCTCCTGGAATCTGAGCATGTCTGCCAAATGGCTTTTCAGTAACCACGTGGCTATAGAGGTGGCCACAACTCTGCTTCTCCAGAGTGTGGTTATAGTTCTCAGAGCAGTCTGTGCACTAAAATCTGCATTTACCATGCTGTGAAATTGTCCAACATTCAGACTATGTCGCAAGCTGACAGAATGGAAAAGCTCCAAGAGGAGGATGCTGCTGCATGCTAGAAACATATGTCACACAGCATCAAATCCTGACCTGAGTCTCCTGGGTGCATGAACCAAATGCATCTTTGTCTTTAAATGTCTTAAGCTTTACCAGATTTCTTCATTATTCTGTGGCTGCTGAGTTTGGCCAAACCACTGGAAGTGACAGAGTAAACTCTACACAAAGATGTAAAAACTAGACAACCAAAAACCCCCAACCCACCAGCAGATGCAGAGGTCTGTGATTACCAAAATAACTAATTAAGGTGTTTCCTCATCCTTTTAAAAATTTAAATATTGATATGGCCACAAGTCCTAGATCTAGTGAGATCAGCCAGAGTTCTCTGGTCTTACTGAGTGTGACAAGGATAATATCACTTTATCATCTGCAGTTTCTGAGTACCTTGGGAATTGCAGATTTAGAGAGTCATTCAAGCTTGAAGGAGACCCTGCCTGAAGACCTGCTGATCTCTGTCACAGATGAAGAGCCCTGTCCCCTGCCCAGGGAAGCTGCTTGTTTTGCCTTTTCTGAAACAAGCCGTATAATATCCTGGGATATTGTTGTACCTAACTCACCCAAATACAGCTCATTTTTCCAATGGTTTATTATAAGCCAGCCTTACCATAATTTTTTTTTTTTCTGTTCTTTTGGCTCATTTCAGTTTGTCTCTTGTTTCTCAACCATGACATGTTCCAAGGTGTTTCCTTCCCTGAAGTGACAGATATCCCATTCCCTCTGGAAAAGTCCCAGTCTATTTCCAGTTTCATCCCTCCTATTTTCTTTCACGGGCACAGAGATAAACCTCTTTGTTTGCCAGGGGCACCTTGAATACCTGCTGTTTTTCTTCTTTCCACACAAAGAACGCCACCTCTTCCCTTTCTGAAGAGCAGAGTGTGGATGCGAGGTGGTTCCTGCAGCTCATGTCAATATGCTGTTGTGGAAGAGGGGTCATGTGTGGAGGTCGGTAATGTTTACATCTCATTTCAGGAGATAGACTGCAGCCTGCCTGCTCACTAATTAAAAGGAGGAAAACATGTTGCCTCTTCTTATCTAAGAGTTTTTATATAACATTTGCTGTTGATGTAACTGCCCTAATGAATGCAAAGTGATCTGATGTATCATTAGTGATGTGGAAGGACACTACGAGATTAGAACAGTGTTTATTCTTTATCATCTAATACTTATTGCCTGACTGTTTGGCTCCAGGAAGAGTATATAGTATGGATGAAACTTTGCTGCATGTTTACTTTTGCTCTACTTAATGAAGATAACTAGAATCCAGGAAATTTTTAGTCACTAAGCATCATGAAGCCTGGCAGAAAGAACTGTCTTAACTGTTGCAAAGACTCCTTGTTGAGGTGTAGATTTTAGGATTCCCTTCTCTCAGCTGGAGGTGCTGGCAAGAGATGAGCTCTGATGTTACCACACAGTTTGCTAAAAAGGCCTGGCTGAGCTTGAGGGTTATGGGAGCTCTCAGTTTGTCCTGGTACAACAGGGATGAAAAGTCTTCCACTTCCCCTCCAGGCTCCATATGAAGAACTAGCAAAAGAGCACATCTAAACAGTTTTGGATATTATTGTGGCTTTCATAATTTTTCAACTGACTTGGAAGATGTAAAGAAAAGCTGTGGTCAAGGGAAATTACTTCCATTGGGAAAAATAGATGGAGAAAGTATATCTTGGTGCCATGTGAAGGGACACTTGTTTTTTCCTTTCTGTTCTTTGTATTAATTTTATTAGTGCTTTAAATGGGGTTATATTTTGTTCTCTGAACTCTGTTCTTCTGATGGTGGTGTTTGTGGTATGAGCATAGCAGTGAAACAGCAACTGTTCCCTGAAGGACCAGGCATCACTCTCTTCTGCAGAACAGGCAGATACTATCACTGCCTGAATCTTGGGATAAAGCATCAGGGTAAGCTCCACACAGCCAACACCAAAGCTCCCCTGCTGCTCTGAAGCCTCCTAACATTTGTTGAGTTATAATTCTTTGATGTCAGAATAAGGCAAAATAGCAGCAGGCAGAAAGTGCAATTAATTTAATTGTAGTTTCATAATGTTTTGAAGCAGTTACACTGTTGCTGAACTCATGTCCCCTTTAGTGAAAATGTCTTTAGCTCACTGGCAGATCTAATTCTGCTCACTTATGCTTTGCTCCAAAGCTTGCTTTTGCACTCTTTCAATCCACAGAAGTGATTTGGGCTGGGGTGGGACAAAAAACAAGTCCTAAGAGCCCTTTTTTTATCTCTGTCACAGTAAATAATGTGTGTTGCTCCAAATATCAACTTGTTGCACCTTCTCCAGACACATCACTCAGCTACACTTGAAAGCAGAGCACAGCCTGCCCAGAGGTTACTGCTTGCTAGGGAGGCTGCTTTCATTTGATAAATATTTCAGTGTGTGTTTTTCCCAGTGTAACACTACTAATTCATTCCTAAGCTGGGAAGTGTTTCCAGAAGTGCGAGGTAATGGAGTGGAGTTCAGCTCCCCTTGCTGAACTGAGCCAGGGGTCCCGAGAGTCTGATTTCAATTTTCTTCTGGCAGAGGGCCTGGGTGATTTAGGAAGCAGCATAATGCATGAACTTGTGCTTGTATTGTGTCTGATACATGATTGCTTCAATTACAGATTGGTTGATAGACCTTTGCTTGCTTGGGGTAATGCTGTGCAGTTTCCCTATTTTATGAAGCTATATTAATATAAAATTGCTAGAATATAATGAAGACTGATGCCCTGGATTTTTGTTGATCTGTAAAGCATTGCACACATTTAGTGTTCTGTACAAATACAATCTCATGCTGCCTCTGTTGCTCATAGGATTTTTATTATCTTTAAATAAGACAGTTTGGAGTTGTCATTAACAGCTTTTTTTACAGATTAACATTAACAGCCTTTCCTTGGGCTGAGGTCTCTGTTTTGAGAAACAGATCACGTTGAAATAGGTGTGTCTCTTGTTTATCTTATCTAGACATTTAGTCTCATTTGAGAGAAGTCAGGACCCCTACATATGGAGGATTCTTTGCTGAGGTCACTGGATGCAGACAGGACCTTACAATTCTTCAGAACTTATTTTATATCAATCCCCAAGCGGCATCTCCCCAAATCTGGGCTGAACTTAGTGGTCCTGTTAAGTAAAAGCAGCAGGCTGTGCTTGGGAGCCTGACCAAAGCCCCACTGGTGTGTGTGGCTGGGGACTGGTGAACCTGGAGGCATGGAGCAGCATATTGCTTTTTTATGATGCCAACAACACATTTTCTTCAGCTGGGAAATCTGCTGTCATTTCCCTCTGTCTTTCTGAAGAGGTGAATGTGAAGATCTGCTTTTCTTCAGGAAGGTTTGAGCCACTCAGGCCCTTGATGTGTCTGACCACTGGCCAAAGGCAGCTTGGGGCTTAGCAAGAGCAGGGAGGTGGTG
>VZUA01104568.1:5421-16155 GCA_013401035.1 Horornis vulcanius
CTGCCAAATGTTCTTTCCTTTTCCCTGCCTGTATCTTTGCATGTGTCACACAGAGGCATCTGTGTCCAGTTTTATCTTAAAAACATGATCTACTAAAATGAAGTAGAAAAAAACCCCAAATTTTCTGTTCCCTTGCATTAAATAACAAATTTGTGACAAAAAGACCAGGGGGAAAGTGGCGTCCAAGAGCAGAGTTCTCAGTGACCATGGTCTCTAATCAAGTGTTTCTAGAGCCCATGTTGGAGGCTATTCCCTGAATCCTGATCTTAATGGATCATGCTGAGGTTTGTTTGGTTGGTTTTTCCCACTGAAATCTTAAGAGGACTTTATGCTAATCCAGAGTGGATCCAATTTCTGCTATTTCTACATATGTGACATAAGAATGACCTTGCATTGTTACACAGCAACACAACTGAATATCAGAAATCTGCAACACGTGGAAATTGCTGCGTCAAGCCTTTAAAGTAACTCACACATTAGTAATGCTAATGATACTTGAAAATAAGTGTTAAAAAAAAATCAGTGCATTACAACTCCTCCATTACAAACCCCAGAGCTCTTATAAAATGAGTGTTCTTTCACTGAACATGAAAGCACCTCTGTCCTCATGTATGGTTTATCTTTCACTGCTCACTGAAACACCATCACATACTCTGATTAAACTTGCACAGGCACGAAGGAGAAGAGCAGAGCACAGAACAGCCACAGAATCACAGAATCATTAAAGCTGGAAAAGACCTCCAAGAGTGATCAAGTCCAACCTTTGACCCAACACTGTATTATGAAGTGCCACACCTGCTCTTTTTTTAATATTTTCAGTCATCCCATGGCTCCAAGAACCCTGGAATGTGTATTTGACAGCTGTAGAGACTGACTTCTCAAGCTGTGGTCTCAGCACTTTTCACTCATTTCACTACATTATACAATGAAATACCACTGGTCATGATCTAAAAGACAGAAAATAAAATTAAGATGGAAAACGGGGCTCATCTTCACTCCTAAAAAACAATGGAAGTTTGGATCAGACTGTTAATGATTAGACAAATAAAAATTATTTCACAAGCATCTCCTTTTCCAATTTAACAATTATTACAGGGTTACATGTTAATTACCTGAACTATTCTCTATTTTAGGGCATCTGTAGTGGGTAGAGCCTCATATTTGCACACTCTGGGCACATGGCTCCAGTGTGGGATCACACTGAGTCCAATAGCAGGACATTTGCCAAGGTAAAGGCTTTTTAGAAAATGAGAGATAAAAGATCTTTTAATTTGATAATGCGTCTACTTTTTATACTCCCACCTTTGTTTTGCCTTTTTTCCACATTTGAATACTCAGAAAGGATGTAATGAAACCTGACTAATCAGCATTTTCAGAGATGAATCTGATCTCCAGGAGCTCTTTGGGAAAAATGATTGAGGCACATGGGTTTTCTAGTTCTGATTAGGAATCCGCAATCAAAAATTATGTTTACATAAAGAAACTTAAATATTATCAACAGCATTCAGCGCTGCAAAATTGGCACTAATGACAAAAATTAAGTACTGGTGAATCACATTTTAAAATTTTAACACTTGAAACAACAACAACAATTTTCCCTTTTAAACACAAGAGCTGTGACTTCCTGATGAAAGTCCCAGAGGCATTTTCTTCTTCTCTGGAAGGCATATTTCCCTCTAATTAATTAGGGTGAGGGACTGAGGCAAAGTGAAAGGATGAAGCAGAACCTGACTGCTCTCTGCAGCTCTGGCTGTTCTTTATAAACAGCAGAGAATTTTCCCCTGCAGAGGTGTTTTGCTGGGGTTTGAACAGTTACAAAGTGGGGCCCCAGTCCTTGGCCCAGTGAAGTCTGAGCAGCACAGGCTCTGCACAGGCTGGCTCTGCACTGGCCAGACCCACTCACTCTGGCACAGCAGAAAGGCTCAGACTGTCCTGAGAGAGGGCTCAGGATCCCTTTTACTGCTAGCATTGAAATCAAATATTGATTGGGACTGGTTTTTAATATGCTCCCTAAATTAATGTTTGGTTTTCTTTCTTTTCCTTCAAGGATTCCCAGTAGCTGAATTTTAGAAGCAGCTCATCAGCTCTGAAAACATTCCAGCCTCTATGTGACATTTCATATTCATGTGAAAGGAGAAATACATTTTAACTGAATTGAGAAACATCTTTTATAAGGATGAGAGATAAAGAGGGAAGAGAGAGATTGTTCTACAGTCACATAAAAAGATCTTGGCAAACGATTCTGCTGTACTGAGATTGAATAAGGGATAGAGCAGATATTTTGTCATTTGTTCCCTAGGTTTTTGACTGACTAGAGCAGTGAGAGAAGCGTTATCATAAACATCTCTGAATTGCTAGAGGAAATTTTATTGTCTGCCAGATTCACAAATTGAAATCGATCTTCATTCTACCACTACCAGTTTTGCCAAAGTTCATGCAAAGTAGACACAACAAAATACGGTAGCCTTTCAGGTTACTTCTGATTAAATTCATATCATTTGTCTTGAAACAAAAGTTTTTTTCTTTTTTTTTATCTGACTGCAACATATAATTTTAGTCAGCTAACACTAAATTAGACACCCACTCAGATTTATTATGATAAGAACATTCAGTAAGCTAATTTCAAGATGATGACTCCTATAAATTCTTATAATTTATTATTTAGTACTTTGGTTTTTAATCATTAAGTACGTGAAGACTTTGTAGGTCAAACCTGTATTAATGAAGACAGTAATCTATTTTTCAAACTCTCTGCTCCTCACCCACCTTTCAAATTGTAAATTAACAGAAATATCTTTAAACATATGTAGAAGAACAAAGGGAAAAATTGGGAGTATTTGCAGCACCATTTAACTAACCATTTCTGAGACCGTGTCTATTAAATCCACTTCCTCACAATTTTTGCAATTCTTACCAAGGGGAATGCTGAAATCAAACAAAACAAAAGATAGTCCTTAAATGAGCAATTTTAATAATCAGAACAGCAAAAATGAATGGAAATTATGCAAAGATAAGCACTAAAGTTTTCATTAGATGGTTACATTAGCACAAATGGGGTCATTTAGAAGAACTTTCTCTTGCTGGCCACAGGTTTCTGAAACTTAAATATTAACCATATTAATTTTTAATAGGCAAGTAAAGATATCAGAGGGGAACTTCTCTTTCACTCAGGCCATGCTCAGCAGGGGCTGTCTGATGGCTCCTCTGTCTGGGAGGGACTGGAGGGAGATCTGCTGCTCTACAGGCCTCTGACTGTCTGAAATTCCCATTCTGATTTTACAGATGCTGGTCCTCAGCACATATTGACCTTTTACTTATTATGCTACATCTGTTTGTTTTTACATCTAATGTTTCATTGTCCTCCATTCTCTGGTGCTTTCATTCCCCGTGGGACATTTAATCCTTACAACAACACTGGACATTCTTCTCAGAAATGCATCAGGACTCTGAAAATCTGAATATATCACCCACAGTACAGCACATTAAACTACTCAAGAATGCTGTAAATCAGTTGAAATGTATTTTTAGGAAGAGCTCCTATAACTATTTCAGATCTCACACACACACATTTATCTTCCGTTTGCTGTTGCAAACTTAGTGACTCATTTGTTACTGGGAATAATAGTTGTGTCATTTCTCCATGCAATTAATAAAGCTTTGTGCCATGGGTACCTAGTAAATGAAATTCACAACAGGAAACAAAGCCCTGCAAGCAAACTCCATTGCTAGAGCTGCACCAGGTTACAATGATTCACTGGTCCTTGCCCCTTTTAACCTTCCAGTGCAGGAACAAATATTTCTGGCAAATATTTAATATTCTGCATGCATGAATAGACAACATTACAAATAACTTTATTCAGACTTTATGTAGACAGGCTCCTCCAGTGTCAAAAATATATTTGGGTTTGATGGAAATCATGTGAAGAAGAGTCTCACCTTTAATCAGGTGTATGGAAAAGAAGATGGAGAAAACAGAACAAAGGATTTAAAAAATGGAATCCTTCAGACACTGACTGATTTAGCCATAGAACAAACCACTGGTGATGACCATATTATAACTAGAACTAGAGCAACAGACCTTTATTTCCTTGGTCCTCCAGAATTTTCACAATATAAGCTCTGCAGTTGTGTCTGGAGAGTGGGTTGGGGGCCATAGGGGACAGGAAGGAAAGATGGAAAGCAAGGAAGGAATTGGGTTTGCTTTTGGCCAGAAAAAAAAGAAGGAAGGAACAGAAAACTGCAAGTCAGCATCTCTGTAAGTGTCCTAGACCCAAGAGGGGTAAATAAACAACAGTCCCAAGGGAGATGAGGCAATGGCAGTGGCCACAAGAAAATGTAAGAAAGCACAGGTTAGTGCAGTCCCTGAGCATGGGCACCCCCCTCTGTGCTGGCTTTGTAAGAACCAGCACAGACCCACTACAGAAGGGCAGAGGTTGGGGAACCAGACTGCCTTCACCACCCATCTCAGTGTGAGTGGGCTCCTGGACCCTCATCCACACAGACAGCACAGAGCAAACCTTGGCTGCCTCGCTGCCTCCCCAAGGAGCCAATTCAGGAATCACCTCAGAGATGAAGCAGGGAAAACTCCACGGCCTGCATGTCTTCAGACCTCACCAAGGGGAAAGCAAGTGACAGAAAAGCCCACCAGCACAGACAGATGAACTCTGGGCATTACCAGCTGTGTAGGGGAAGGGCACTACGCGTGAGGGGACAGCATTTCACAACCTCTCACCTCCAGCACTGATGTGTGGGGCCAGACCTCTCTGTGGGCCATGGTGAGAGATGGGAGAATGAGCCAGACATTTTCCCTCAAGGTGCCCTGCACTGGAAGATCCAGGTTCTGCCTGAATCCTTCCTAAGACAATGCACACTGTGCCCCTGAGTTCATCCATAACAGACCACATCTGACCACAATGTACCAACAAGATATTAAAAAAAACCAAGGGTTTTCAAAATTTGGATGCTAATACTTTACACTTGGTGGGTCCCCCCTTCTTTTACATCCAATAGCAAAACTAATTATTCATTTACAAATCTTTAGCAAGAATTTGACCAGTAAAATAGTGGAGATGTCTAAACTGATGGCACTGGACCTCGGTGTGATCACTCAAATCAACCTCTATTTCTTGAGGCATGTGGGAAGCCTTTGCCTCCTCTTTGTCTTAGGTATCCAGTATAAGCATTCGTGACACAAGGAGAGAAAAAATTCCAGAAAACAACATTCATCTGCATCTCTGCCTGGAGAAATCATTTCCAGGGAGCACCATCACAAAAGGCCATTTTGTTCTTGGCTTCTGCAACTGGAAGGATGCACGTCATATGATTTTTAATGACGCTCTAATACTCCAAAATGCAGGTTTTGAGACGATGGAGGCCAACTTCCTTTTGTTTTTACTGAGAATAAAACTGCTCACAGGGCAGCTGGTTTTGGGCTGCAGACCCTTCCTGCTGTGGTCTAGACCAAAACCAACAAATCTTTTTACAAAGGCCACTGCACAGCTGTGAAATGATAACTTTCAGGCACTGCGGATTTGGGTCATATTTGACCTAATGATCGAGAAGTGAGAGTCTCTTTAATCCCATTACTAACGCTCTGACTCAGCCGGCTCCTGATTCTAAAAATGTCTGCTAAATTCCTTAAAAAGTTACGTTTTAATCTGAGAACATTAATTACATTTAAAATTATGACTCCCCCATGATTTATAACCTCGCAGAAAATACTGCATTTTCATATGTGGTTTTGCAATTTTCACTTCTATATACCTATCATTTTCCATTGTTTATTTTCCTTGATTGATGGTAGGGCTTTGGAGGTTTCCCATTATGAGCCTTATAATTATCACTGGTAATAGAGAAGCTCTTCCTATTATATTCAGTGAGACTGCCCAAATTATTCATTGTAGACCATTGGTACAGGACTACAAGGAAATAAGAATTTATTTCCAGTCTCAGGCATATGCTAGATAAGAGGATGTATTTATTTCTCCATGTTTCAAAAGGATTAAGGTTTGAAAAAATAAATATCACTTAGCTTGTCAGCATGCAGAACATTATGGTGCTGAGTTTAAAGTCCCTTTCCTGGGTTAAGTACGACAAATCTAAAAACGGGAGGGGGGAAATCTCAACTATATCCTTACTCAGCTAAATAAATGAATACTATAAATTTTAGCTGTTAAGCAGGTTTACAGAACAGACTGCACAAAACTGTATCTTGGCTTTAACAGTATAATGTGCTTATTTAGAGAAATGCTACAAAATTCCAGAAGTCCTTGACCCTTGGCTATACCAAGAGCTCACTGAATACATCATCTGGGTTTTGCTTAATTACACATAATTAGGAAATGCAATTATGCTTTCAGTGTTACTCTGCCATTAGGAAGGAGGGTAGTGGACAGCAATAACATCAATAAGATACAGGTCTTGAAATGAAAAAAATTACAGTCGACCTATGCAAACAGACAAAACATAGGAAGACTACTAAACCTTAAAAAATAAAAAAAGACTTTTGCTCTTGGCAATAGAAAAATACATGTTTTAGAGGCATTTTTCCAGTCTTTTTGTTCAGAGCATCATTTAATGATATGCTCATTTGCATCAACAATCTGAGTGTCACCATTTTTTTTCTCAATTACTTTGATATGCTAACTTTCTAACATATTTATGACCTTTCATCATTATTTCATATGCTAAACTTCATCCAGGCCACAGATTAGAGAATTACTTTAATTACGCCTTCTCTAAGAATTTAAACATTTTCTTTGTGTGCTCCTCCCTATGCAAGTGGTGCTCAGGCACCATGATTAGGAATGCTGTCTGCAATAAGCTCATTCCCAAAGCAAAATTTACATGGCCTGGTAACGTGGGAAGGCAGCTATTTCACGCCCTGATGACTGCCCACCAAAGAAAACAGAGAGTAGATGAATGCAAGTTGACAAAACAGATATAAGGAAAGGAGATCTGATCATCTACTACATCACACTTCTGCTGCTTTTATCATGCTTTAACTGCCCATTATAGCAACCAGCTATAATAAAATAATACACTCCATTAAATAGATGCGTTACTTGTAATGTTTGTTCAGTGCTGAGGAATATTTCACCAAACTATGAATTAATAATATGGCATTTAGTCTTTCACTGGGCTTTGCCCTCCAAAACTTCATGGAAAGACAAGGGTGAGGCCAGCTGCACTCAGCCCTGAGGGGGGGCAGGCAGAGGGTTGTCCTCTCAGACTGTGCTCCCAACCTGCCAGGGAATCCTTTCCTGCCACTTCATGAGAGCTTTCCAAATCAAATTCCATCCTGAAGGTCAAGCACAGGCAAAAGTGACTCTCCCAAATGCAGCCTGCAGCCCTCTGGAGGGGACAGAAACCCGTGGCACAGAGGGTGTCATGAGCCACTGGGGGGTCACTGGGCTCAGCCCTTAAGTACCAGGAGGATGGGAGAACTCAGAGTCCCTGTCCCATCCTTCTGCCACCCAAGCCAGTCCCATTCCCAGAGGCTTCAGTGGGAGAGCACAGAACTACATCCCTCAGGGTCCATTCCATGTGTTCCCCAAAGGCACCCCCACGCCTCTTGCCACTGGCCCTTGGTGCAGCCACCCTGGCAAACTAAAGGTGCAGCTCCTACTTAAGGGCAGCAACATTTTTTAGATATCTTTGCCTTAATCTCAAGAACATCCAAAAATAGCAGCAATTCTGCAGTAGCATTTCAATTAGTATTTACAGTCTGTTTCTACGTGGGATAAAGTCTTAAATACTACAGCAGCAGGCTGATTTTAGGGGTTTTTAAGAATCCAACACTCCACAAATGTTATTGGGTTCTGTTATTGAAATATTAAACAGTGGCTATGGCTTAAAATACCAGAGGCAGTTTGAACTGGATATGCTCCCATCTTTCCCTTAGTGTTTAGCTTTGCTCCCATGCACTCTCAAATCATGTTTTGTTCCACAAGTAACTGCAAAAGCTAAGGAGGTGTGTGAGATAAAATCCTCTGTATAAAGTGCCCATCAGTTTATCAAACTTTCAGAACTCTTTTGAAACATGCAGCAATCAGGCATCACATAATACATTTATAAAATAAATGTAATATACACTAGATGTAATCTAGGCTATTTTTATCTGCATTATACATCTCACTATCTAATATAAACTACTTACATGTTATCAGATATAATTACTGAATATATTTACTATTTGGAAAAGAGTGTAGCAAATGATAGAGAATGAAGATAAAATGTAAGGGAATGCTAGTAATTCATTACTTTAATTGCTTCAAGAAGATATGATGATGTTCTTCTGCTATTAAAATAAGTTCCTTAATTAATCAGCCAAACCTACTGACAAGAATCCTTAAACTCATTTTTACCAACAGCAATATATTTGACAAATGTATTTTTTGGAAATACAGGATACATATGATAATTAATTGTAATAAATTTATTTACAAACTGCACAGCATTCAGGATATGATTAAAATGGGTGTGAAAACAGGGAAGCCATCAAAAACCCTTTCTTTTATTTCCCCATCATATTCAAACTCTCTGCGCTGGACAAGATCTTAGATTTTAACAAACAGTACAACAAGATGTTTGGGGTTTAGTCTGCAAAGCTGTTCCATTGACACCACTACACTTGTTTTTATATTGGGTCCTATACTTTTCTTTATAAAAGTTTCTATAAATAATAAAAACAAAACCACTTTCAGATTATGAAAGGATTGTTCTAAGTACAAAGTGTTGTCTGCTACTCACTCAGCAGACCTCTATTAAACCCCCACAATTTGGCTTCAGAAATAAGTGGA
This sequence comes from Horornis vulcanius, assembly GCA_013401035.1. Taxonomy (NCBI): domain Eukaryota; kingdom Metazoa; phylum Chordata; class Aves; order Passeriformes; family Scotocercidae; genus Horornis; species Horornis vulcanius. Next base: position 14,223 of record VZUA01104568.1, read on the forward strand.
GGAAAACCTTGCTGCACTTCCAAAGTGTTCAGCTTTGAGCTGTGCCAGAGTCCTTTGAACAAGCTTTATAAATGACATCCATATTTGTCCATTTTTTGACTTAAATTGCTTTTGGTTCAACTGCATGCAGCACTGAATTGCCTTGATGCAATGTCATATGGAATGACATAAAACAGAAAAAAGCAAGTTGCTGGCTAGGATTAGGAAAGAAAGGAGTCACGGCCCTCGTTCACTCCAGTAAATGTTGGAGAAAATGAAAATGAAACTTCTGTTAAGAGGTAATCTCTTCAAAGCTCGATAAGAGCAGGTGACATTTTACAAGTCTCAAGTTTTTCATGTTATATTTAGCAGGTACAATGAAACAATTTACATAGAGTCCAAGACTGCTCGCGTTCCTTTTCCCTTTTTCAGAGTAAAGGGACACATTCTGCAATTCATTGGGTTCTTAGCACGCAAGCTGAGGTTTAAATTCAGTTTCACACCCGAGCAGGGAATCTCCCCACAGCAAAGGCGAAGGTGAATCCCAGAACTTTGGAGGAATATTTCCATCTGCCCCAATTCTCTTCCTATTAGTAGCTTCCTGAACTATTCCCCCTTCACAACAAAACCACTTCTCCCACTACACCCCAGGTATTTAAATGTGGAGAAATTACTCTGAGAGATTAATAACTTTTGTAAGAGCAATCTGTATGGGATCCTTCTTTCCATATATGCCATTAAAAAATCCCACAAGGCAACTGAAAATGCAGTGTAGTTTCCTGCATGTATTTTGATGACTTCAGACAGGAATGTTTCTTGTGAATTTGAGACTTGAAGGACCTATTAAGAGCACCTGTAATTTGGATGCTGACAGTTTGCATGGACCTAATTGTGGTAGTTCACACCTTTCTTGCTTTATGCAACCAAAAAGAGTCACTAGTTTATTCATTGAAGTAGAAGGAACACCCACAATCTAGGAATTTTTATAAGCAGAGTAACAAAGTCTTGTTATACACAAAAACTTCTATTTCCATGAAGTCTTGGAAGGTTTTATAATTTTTAACCATCAATAAAATATTCAAACATCCAAATAGTAATTATTTTTGCAGTTAAAAGTCCTTTGGAATAACACTAAATTACATTATATGGAATGCATATTAAAGATGGATCTAGCTAATGATTTAGAAGAATTTCATAACGTTCATTCTTTTACAGATAACCTCAAATTGCTCAGAAATTGCTGTAATTCTCACATGATTATCACATAGTGATTTTGTGTTTATAGTAAGATAAAAGCAAGGAAATGTAGCTGGTATAAGCTTACAAGCAAACATCACTTCTTTATTTGTTTAAATATCTATTTAATTGCCTGTGGCTTCCTAAAGCCTTACAAACCTCCCAATTGATCTTGATTCCCAAGACTGGTATAGGCAGGTGAGGTTAAGGCCTGAAAGAAGAGTGGAAGCTAGGCTGGGGACAAGCATTTTTAAAAGTACAAAGGCTGAATCCTGTGAATGACACTGAGAAAGACACACAAAACTGGAACCTTGACCTCATTACCACATAGTGATCATATCCAGAGTGCAGCAGGATTTAAGGAAAACGTTTTCAAGACAGGTAGATTAAAACAATTTCATTAAAATAGTGCAGCTCACTGTTTTAATTTCTTTTTTCTAGGAGTAGAAAGCTCAAATTTGATACCATTCTCACATTTCAGTGCGCAGTTTTCAAAACAGCCTAAGCAAGAATTCATACAAGTTTCATTATGAGTGGAGAATACAGCAGTTTTCAGCTGCTCTGGAAAGTTTGCCCTCTGCTTCCTATAAAACCAACATGAGGTTAACAGGAGAATGAGAAAATTTTTATTTTCCAGCAATAAGGGCCAACATTCAGTGCCCCTACTAGGGTGACTCTGGGCTTCCAAATTGTATTGTTTTAATAAATGCAGATATTT
>VZUA01104574.1:5796-24157 GCA_013401035.1 Horornis vulcanius
AAAAGTAAATTTAATTCCTGAAACAGTTTTGTGTAAACTGTTACTTTCTGCCTGATACATGAAGATTTAGTCTCTGCTCCCCCCATAATGCACACTGCCTGTTTCTCCCACTAGCCTCTCAGAAGTAAGATAAATGTAACTGCTCTGTTTAATGAGCTGCTATTATTCCTACTATGATGCCCAATAAAAATTAGGATTTATTTTCCTGAGCTCTTTCCTTCAGGAAATGTCAGCCAAACATAACCCTGCAAAAGCAAACACCATGTTTGCCTTGGCTTCTTGAACATGCCATGTTCCCAGAACGAGGGCAGAACAAAATATTGGGGCCTAGGCACATTGCCTGGCTTGCAAATTGGGCACTGACTAAAGCTGGTTTGCAGATACTGGAAGCCAAACCTGTATTCTGGAGTTTGCCAAGTCTGGTGCTTTTCCTAAACCCATGGTAGCCACATCAATATATGTATTTGAGAACAGTCTGAGTGCATTTAAGGTGTTATGCAAATATCCTCTGTTATGTCCTAGTACAATACCTGTATTGAATAACATCTTGTAAAGGTTTTACAGACACTAGCAATTTTAGATTAATTACCAAGCAAAAACCAACCATTTTCCTGTGTTACTGTACATTAATAGATCCAATTAGCAGAGCCTAGTTGTCAGGCAGCACCAAAAATAAGGTATTGCACCAGGTTTCTGGAAAACTGTTTGGACACCCTGCTCTCTGGCTTTGGCCCGTGTACTGTTAGAAAGAGGACACCCATATTTCTTCAAATTCCACTGATGGAATAGGTTCATACTATAAATTACTCCAACTTAAATTGTGATTTTATCTTCTGCGTTAAAAATTCCAGAAAATTATTCATCCTCTTCTCACTGTATTGACATCCACTGACATGGATACAACTCCTCCACAATCAATGGAGCCAGACCAAACTGGGGTGCTAAAACAACCTTTCAGGCAACTCTCTTTTTTCTAAGTCCGTCTCTAACCAGTTTCTACTTTCACTAAGAGGACAAGACTGAACTACAAAATTTTTCCATTCCAGGATGTTTATTATCAAAGTCTCACAATCCATGCATGGATTCCTTGAGATTGAACTAAACCCACACACAAACCTAAGCTAAGCACAAACAGGGCATGAAGGTTAGTCAAGTCTCCCTACCCCAAGATCTTCAGATGTGAATGCAGACTGAAAATGAGGATGAGTTTAAGAATTGTGTCCCCAGCCAGCTGTCTCAAAGGACAAAACAACTTTGAAATTTGATCCTCAGAAAAATAAATTTGGCTCAGTTTTCAGTCATATCTGCTAGAGCTCCTCATTCCTACAAATGCAGGAGCTGTCAAAATAGGGGTACAGTTGCTTATTTCAGGATATACGAGCATAACCTGCTAATCCCTCTGTTTATCCCCATCTTGATTGGAATAGAAAAGTAGAAATGGATGTGATACTAAAATGGATGCAATTTCACACCTTTTTCCAAGGGACTGTGTTAGTCTTCCCCCCATCAGTCTCTGCTCAATGGCCATCATTAGAGTCCCTCCTCCAAGGTGATGTCTGCTGAATCTTTCAGTAATTTACATTGCCTTTACAGATGCTGTGATTTAGAGTTCCTGAAAGCCACATGAACTGTGCACTTCAAAAGATCAAAATCAGGTCAAGGTGTTACGCTCTTACTTGATGCTTTCTGAGTCAATGTCCTGACATCTCTGCACATCTCAGTGTTAGACCAGAGAACTTTCAGCAGAATTACTCCTTCCAAACAGGAGAAATCTCCAGCGTTGTGATATCAGACTGCATTTACCATATGCCACATTTAAATGAAGAAGTTTTCATTGGCACAGCATTGATCTGAAACATGCTGGGCCTTTGGAAGGAAAAGAGAGAGAGAGAGAGAGAGAGAGAAAGAAAGGGGGAAACAACCTCATCCCTCTAACAAGTTACCTTACAAGCAACCAGCTTCTGGGATCCTGGCAGACTGGGACCTCTTCTAGGGGAGAGAAGGGGATGCTGACACCTGCATGTGAAATGCAGTCCATGACATGTCAATGCTGCTTATCATTCATATTCTACTCCTGTACGGTTAATAAAATCCACAAACACTAAAGTCTCAGTTTATCAGCATGTTTCTCTTCCTGCATGTGACCATCATCAAAGAGCTTTGCCAGCAGCTAAAGCAATGAGCAGGAAAAAACTACCAATAATCCCAGGCTCTGTAGTTTTCTCTTAAGCAGCTTTGACAGACTTGTTGAACAGACAAGAGAGCCCTGAAACTTTCAAGATGAAAGCAGAAATACAAGCAAAACTGCCAAACTTCATTTGAGTTAACACCTCTAATAAATATTGTGACCAGAAATACTTTTCCAGAAATGTAGGCATGAGACTAAATAAATAATTGAAAGACATTGCTCCTGGACTGTAATCCCAGCTCTGCCGCTGACTTTTTCAGTGATTTCATTTGGGGTATTTAATGCCTGGTTACACCACCTTCCATACTGGTAAATGAACACAAGGATATTGACCTTCCTGGGTGAAGCTAAGCTAAGTGCATGTGTTCTGACATCTGTTCCCAAGGCAAGGCCCATAGTTGTGTGAAATAATCAATATGTTACCCACATGTTAATTCCTGTCTCCGTTTTTCTAGTGCCAGCAATTCTGCTATTTATTTTAATTTAGAAACTTCATACTCGTTTTTCCATGGATGCTCAAACTATACTACCCCTCATGGGAAGCTGCTTCTAATAAACATCTGTAAATCCATTTCATTCTTGATTTAAATCCTTACATCACAGCAATTCTGCCACCCTAAAACATGAGAATAATGAGGCAAGCTCATAAGCTGACACCTCCTTGTGTTGTGCCAAAACCAGCTGTGACTGCACTGCAATGAAATCACGAACAGGAGGTGTCTGAAGCAGCACTGTTCCACACATGTGTGAGTCAGTGTGTTTCTGTACAAAACTATCAGGAGAAAGCAGCCTCAGTCAGAGTAAGCTGAGGGCAAGTTTGAGACAAACCAGAGGAAGAAGTTTTCCACACCACGAAAGCTGTGGAGCTTGTGACTATGTGAACTCAAAATGGGATTAAACACTTTCACAGGGTCACAGGCTATTAAAATCTCCAGCTCAGAAATGGGCTAACCTGACAGTCAGTGTTCTGTCAGGGGATAGACCACTGAACACATGCTCTGCTCCCTGATCCCTTCCTTCCAGCCCTCCTTATCAGTCACATTCAGAGAGAACCTCAGTTTAGACAAACCTGTGCTCTCACCCAGTAGCATACCCTTACATTTTTAGGTAAGCTAGTAAGAAGTGCTTTTTGGAAAAGATTATTCCTTCTGGCATGGTATTCTGCTTCTAGCACTGCAGCAGCTTTCTGGGAGCTCAGTACCCCCACGAGCTGTTTATGTTCCAGTTACTTGCTAATACATTTTATTTAGCATGCACCTTATAGGGAGCAGGACATTTCTTCAGTCCTGTTTATTGAATGCTCAAGATGACTCTGTGTAAATATTAGCCATTAAGGTGAGCTGTCAGAGAGCCCCTGTGGTGCAAACACACTCAGGCCCAATTTCCAGCCCCCTCAATAATACATCACCCCAGGTTAGCTGATATGATAAAAAACATAAATAGAAACTACTTGTTCTGAGCAATAGCTCAATTGGTTTATTAAACCAATAAACATCCAAAACTTTGGAGAAAAAACACTGCTTTTCCTAATTTATCAAACAAGACTCTGTATCTATTTTTTTTCTCCCTCTTCTTAAACAAGTTCAGTTTGTAAAGATTGAAGGAAAACAAGACGTCCTTTCAAATCCCTCCTTTGGATCAAACCTCATTGGGTTTTGATGTCAATGGTGCATAGAAGGCTGACCATTGCCAGCACAAGTATTTGGCAGCCAGGCTGTTACATAATACAGTCCTGTCTTTCACAGGAGACAGATCTCTGTGCTACTCAGTGTGCTAAAATTTAACCCACTTCTTTGCTCCATCCAGCCAAAACAACCTTGTACATTTTTCCATAGCACTAAACGATGACTATTTAAAAANAATACTAAAACTACATAAAGGTATTTATATAAGGAAGTACACATTTCCCTTTCCCCACCTCTGACCGAAATCTGCTCTGAGAAGGGAGATGTTTATCCCAAAGAGCAAGAAGGGTATTTGAAAAGCTTGTACACCTACGACAAGAAATATACTAACAAAAATAAAAGAAGTGTGTTACTCTCAAATTGTGTCACTGCCTCATGTAAATGTTTGGATTCAGAACTCTGGAAACATAAAATGTTTTCCAAGGCTGTTTACAGTAAGTTTGAGTTGAGCTCCCATGAGTAGGAAGAAAATGTCTAACTTCAACTTTTTTTCCAGAATGGTTTTTCAGCTGTTCCTGTGTACCCCGTGGTGCTAAAAAAGAACAGTATCAGCTTTGAGTGGTGTAAATCAGGGGCACTTTTAGTCCCATTCGTAGTTTCTGCCAACAAACTGACAAGGTAATTTACAGTGCCAGATGCTGACAGGTGATACTCCCACTGAACCCAAGTTTTAAAAAACAAATTATCTTTTCTTAGCCCCAGTATAAAACAGCCCATATAATATCACCCAGCCATCCCTGGACTAGCACCAATATCTTGTGTTCAGCTCATGAATACCCTCCAGCAACAGTGATATTAGCAAATCTGGGAAAGAGAAATCCCAGTTATGGGACTTACTGGAACTGGAAGAAAGGCCTTCAGGATTTGTTCCACTGAGAATGAAACAAAAAGAGCCCAGGAGGACAAGATTTTCACAGTCATTTTACAGTCACCAAAAAAGATTACCCAGTGGGATTCTCTCAGGGAGCTGGAGGAATACTTTGGGGATCCAAATCCATACTCAAGCACAGAGTTAAGGGAACTGTGGAGCAGAGCAGAGGGAAGAGAGGTGAACTCCACCCCACACTGAAGAAATGAAGTGTGATGTGACCAGCCAGCATTCTACTCCACGGGCAGTGCCAGGCAGACAAAATCCTTCCCTTGGAAGCCCTGGCGGCAGCTGCTACGGGAAGAAGAGTTTAGAGTCATAGGTATGCCTTTATGGAGTGTGGACACAGTAGCCACAGACATCTGACACACAGCACATACTGCATAATGTCTGTAATTGATGGCATCACCTGTCCTGGGCTCCTACAACAGCAATGAGTGATCCTGAAGAAGGGAAGATCTCCACTGAAGAGGCATTTAAGGAAACTTCTATCCATAAGCCCCTCTGATAGGGGAATGTAGGAATTATCTACTGAAGAAAGGTCTCCAACCACTAAGAGCAGAAGACTCAGAGAAACCAGGGAGAACTCAGGAACTGAGCTCACCTCTGGGACCATACCAGTCTGAATGCCCTGGCTCAGAAACTGGACAAGCAAAGCACCATCTCCTAGTGGAGATTGGCCAAGCTGGCCTGTGTCACTGGAGCATTCCCATCCAGAGGTTGTGCTACCACAGTGTCCAGCAAAATCCTCCTCAGTGCAACCAGGAGATCATCTCTTGGTTACCCTCCAAACCCCAGCTGAGCCCAGAATGTTTTTAATTGAGCTGTGTGTTTCATGAGTGGCCATTTTATTGTACACAAGGAGGAGCACAACAGGGGAGAAAGTAGGTGGGAAGTGTTATTTATTTAGCTTTAGGGAAATTTAGTTTGCTTACATTTTATCTTTTGTTTCCCTGAATCAGGAATCAATTAGTCCACATTACTCTCTTTGTTTAGATGTTGTGTGTTATGCTTTTTTGGTCAGGAAGTGGCCTAGAGCAATAAACAAACACTTGTGCCTTGGAGCATGGTGGAAAACCTGGAGATAAAACCAGCCAAATGAGAGACAGATCAGCCCCAGGCTGGTGGACTGGTATCACGCATGTCCAAACCCCTCAATACTCCCCTTTCACACACCATAGTCCCCTCCACCGAGGTACCAAATGACAGATCCTACTCAGAGCACGTTCCCAAGGCCTCGTGCTGCAAAGGCTGCCAGTGCAGGATTTGGGGAGAGAGCTGAGTCCCTCTCAACTCCGGGAAATGAGTGGCGCCCGTGAGCCCCAACCCTGGCTCTTCCTCCAGCCTGCCCAATCCCTTGGAGGGACGATACAGCAAAAACCTGGCTCCCACCAAGTGTTGTTGCAGCCAGAGAGCTCAGAGGTTTCTCTTGGCTCACTGGCTGACTTGTGTAACCAGGGTGAGGTGGTGTGGGGAGCACGAAGAACGAGAGGCCAGATCTGCAGGGCTACGGGGAATGGAGGGGAGCTTAGCTGCACTTTACTGGGTGTGAGAAACATGATTAATAGTTTGGAGTCACTATGGCTGTGCATGGACAAGAGCTGGGTTATGCAGAAACAGTGACTATACTGAGAGACCTGTGGAACACCTCTGTGGGCAAGGGTGTGAGGAAAGCTTGAACCAGCAGCCCCTGTGCAGGTTCCATTTCTCTTCTTACTTCACTTAAAAGCATTAGGTTTCTTCCCCATCTTCAACGTTTTATTTTCTTTTGGTTTAAAGTTCAGCTCATTGCACAGATCCCCACTGGGGCCTTATTAACATTTAGAATAACCAGCTTCAATGCCACCAGTATGTGATTCCCTGATATTCACGGGCAAAACCCAAATTGCTTTGATTTTTAACAAGTAGGCATTTAAGTAGATCAATAGAGAAAGGCAGTACTTACTCAGAAAAAGAACAGTGCTCTCTTATGACATGACCATTCTAGAAACCACACTGCCTGCCAGAATTTGCCTGCTGAAGTCAGAATAGTTATTGTCTTTTGATTATTACAAGTTTGCTTCATGCTCTCTCTTTGCAAATGACAGGTACTGAATAGTAATTTTATGAAAGTCCCTTGGTGCAAATAATACAGCAGAAACATAATGGCTTGTCATTCATGCTTGGGTATTATTAAACTTCCATCATCAGAGTAAGTCTTTATGACTACTCATCTAAATGGTGAACTTTTTCAACTGCTCACAATATTTTATCATGCAAACACTACAGGCTACATGCATCCCTCAAGGTTAAAGTGTGCTGAAGAGTATTCAAAAGCTTTGGTGCTTATATCACTCAAAATCACTTGATGAAGTATTTTAAATCTCACTGAAGTCTAACCTCTTTCAAACTCCCCTTTTTTCCCTCCTAATATCAGCCTACTTCAGCCTGCAGACATGTTAGGCCTGAATTTTAAGTCATATCAAGAACAACTCTGATCAACTTACAAACATCTATGACCACATATGAGGGTTATTTGCATGTACAATATTGTTTGTTGGCTGAACTTACCACCTTCTAGAAACTTTGGCCCACCAACAAAGTCCTCACTTACCCATAAAATAGAAAATACTGTTTTGGACTACATTTAAAAACCACATGACACCCTCGGTACTCACATCTCAAATTGGCTTCCTTGCCTTTGCCTGGAACCACGCGAGAGTTTAAACTCAAGACATTAATTTAAACTCTCTGTCTTCCCTATGGTTTGGGAAGAGCTGAACAACACAATCCGCAGGTATGTTAGCTGAGCATGAAGGTACCATGTAAGCAGTCATGTTCTTAGTACTACTTGGTACTTGTTTTACAGATAAATAATCAGATAGAAATGACCAGACAAGAGCATTTTTAAACTACTGTTCCATTAAATCATCCCAATACTGCCGAAGCACCTTAATTAACCACTGATTCATTTTTTGCACCCTTAATTTAGACTCCTTTTCTAGACATGTCCCCTCACAATTATTAGATATGCCATTCTTTGCAGATAGGATGTTCAACTGTTCAATTTATCAAGTAAAGATAAATTCATATCCCAGAAAGTCTACCCAGAGACAGCCTTTGGGTTTAGCAGCTCCCTCAGAAGTTAGAAACCAGGTTTCATCTGGTCCACAGGTACCATAATTTATGAGCCACTAGTTACATGTACCTCAGGGCTAGGAAAATCCTGCAAAATCATCCTTCTCTTATTCTTTTCTCTAATGAAACTGTTTGATTTAGTCCTAGTTTTGTGGGGAGAAAAAAAAAATCACATCTAAAGAAAGGTTAGCAAGCACGGCTTCAGGTGGGAAGCAGATTTGACCCCCATATGAGCAGACATTTCTGCAGATATCTTCAGTGAAAAGACTGGTAAAACATTCAGTTTGACCAATATATCAATATATGAGGGATCAAAGCAAGATCATTGGAGCTTAAGTGATTTGTCGCTAGAGCTCAAGCTGGAAGCTCAGCTTCTTTGAGCTTAACAGCATCTAGAGACTGAGCAAAGATCTCTGCACGGCACACTCAGCACATGGAAACATTCCCCAATGCCCTGCACTGGGGAGTGAAGGGGGGCCAGGACTCATCTCCTCTTGCCCACACAGAGAATCCCCTGCTCCACCCTGAGAGAGAAAAAGATGTCTCAATAATTCATGAGTGCTAAAAATAAACCCAAAATTAAATAAACAGTTTATCAGGTTGGGACATTTTGTGCTACAACAGACATTATCTCTATTATTTTTTTTTAACCTTCATTTGGCAGAGCAGCTCATTTCCCAACATGGCCCAGGCACCCTGGGTTACTTCAGAGACAATGTAAACAAGCCAATTTTTTCAGATTTGCAAATTAGCTACTGCACACGAACACGTAGCGTTTGCAGAACAATTTCCCAACACGTACATTTGTACCAAGAGCCTTAATGTCCCTGTGGTGCAGAGTGATTTATATCTGAGGTGTGTGTGCCTGATTCATGTTGCCTGCCCAAAGAGGCTGTGTTGTACACCATATATCAATTGTCAGGCTTGTTTTCTTTTAATTTTCTCTATTAAAAAATTAAAGAAAATTAATCAGGGAATTAATCAGGGAATAAAAAAAAAAATTTGCCCATCTCATGGATTTTTCACAGTGATTTGAATAAATCAAATCACTACTATAAAAGAGCCAAGATCAAGAATAACTATTTCATTAGAGAACATTGCTCTGGATCTGAGGCAACTAACAGAATAGCCTTGGGTCTTGACTCTTTCCTTTGAATACAAGCTATACAGAAGCAGCTTCAAGAAATTAGCTCAGGCAGGGAATTGTTTTAGTGAAAATATATTAAGCACCAACTTTTTAATATCACAGCTGGATATTTACAACTTTATAAAAGCACCACAGTAAGCCACACTGTCTCTGGTCCTTGCATGGGACAAGCACAGCTGGAAAAGGAAGACACAAGGAGATGCAGCACTGTGCATCTTGTTCAAAACCTAAAGGTAATCTTTATTCTTCTGCTGAGGGATGTTAAAGCAAGGGCTCTGCCTACATGGGATGTTCTAAATCAACTCGTGCACGTACAAACAAGCATTGCATGTTCTCATCAAGGGGATGCCAGATTTAAACACTCCTGTGTTTTGGGAAAGTTTGGATGAAAAAACACATGGCTCAGGTCCACTTCTCACTGCAGCCAAGTGCCCAGTCCTGATCTCATTGAAAACAATGGCAGAACTCCTGGAGAACTAATCCAGGTCATAACTAGCCAACTGTCTATCATTTTTCTCACTATGTAAGCTCTTATTTTTACTATTATACCTGACTAGACTCTCTAAGTTGTGGGTTTTTTCCCACCCTGATCTCACTTGAATGATGTCAGACAGGGAGGTAGGGAGAAAAAACAGAAATGTGGTTAATGACAAAGCTGGAACCAGCACATCCAAGAAATAAATATAATAAGTAGATACAGTGCCAAGGCTGGATACAGCAGTTGAGGAAAAATGGGAAATGTAAAACTTTCTTGGCAAGGGCACATGGATTCATCCAGCTGAAAGAGGCACATTCTGGCCCACACCATTTTAAGCAGTAATCGATGTCTCTCTTGAGAAAATACAGATGTTTGTAATTTTTTTGATTTTTTTTTTGACTGCTCAAATTAAATAACCTTGTTGTCTTGAAAAATTCCTCTAGGACTTGATATTGCAAATGTTACTTCTGTACAAACTGTAAACTGCTGATTCAAACCAAACACACAATTACATACAGGACAGTTTTGAAATGCATTCTAATAATAAAAATGTACTTGAAGATTAACTGATGTTAATGAATTAAAAATTCATTCAGGCTAGATAAGATGGAACTAATAATAACAATAATAAAGAGACTAATCAGATCTTTTTCTTGTCTGCAAGTGTCCTCCTCCTCCTCTTCATCATCTGTTTCAGAATTTTCTTTGCAGAAATTATACTCATGACTACTGAAAAAAAAAATAATTTTCTCTTTTTAATTTAGCTGATACTTCAGTAACTTGTCTTTTAATTAGTTAATTAGTTTAATTAGTGTTGGTTTGAAAGCAAAACCAGTGAGAGACTCCAAGTCAGAAGTACAATTTAATAAGAGAAAGAAGAAAAGAAGTAAAATAAAGTAAAATAAAATAAATTCAAGAGTAGAAAATACTGACAGAGTCAGAATACTACTATAAGGATTAACTGCGCGGTCTGACGAGAGATTTCTGGAGACAGGGATGCTCTTCAGGACACGTGGTTTATTGGTCGTGGGGTGAACAGCCTGACCAGGTCTGGCTGAAGCGTGGTCACCCGAAGAGAGAGAGCGCCCGAAGAGGTCCTAAAGAGGCCGAACCCCCTCTTTCATTCCATTTTATCTTCTTCTATCTTGAATATTCTGGTTGACACCAACCAACCAGTAAAGAATACAAAACCTACAAAATCTACATACAACCAATAGAAGCTAATACATTACCATACTAGTTTACATACTAAAATCCTAAGTTACCTTTTCCTTGCCACCGGGGCAGCGCCCCATCCCCCTGGGATTCTATTGTCTTCTAGGGTGTTGCTCAAATCCCCAGGCATCCAGCCTTTAGTTAACTCAATCACCGTCTTCCTGCTTGCTTTCTAAAAGTCGAACCTCGCTTTTAGTTTTATTTCATTCCCATGTTTTATACTCTTATACTCTTTTGCTGGGGAATCATATCTGTGGGGTCTTCCTGCCTCATCCTCCCCAACATACTACCTGACACCCTGTTAGGGTGGTAGTAGCAGTCCAGATGAAATGGTCTTGTCGAAGCAGTGATCCTGTAGAGAAGGTCTGGTAACTCTTGTCCTCTGGGAATCCAGTGGGGAAAAGGTCTCCTGTGCTGTCCCAAACCCCAGATTATATCTGTGTGGGAATGCTTGGCTCCTCCCCCTGGGCGGAGCATCTCACAATGGGCTGTTATCATTCTATGAGTCATGTAATGGGTCCTTGATGGCCCATTAAACAGAGATAGCTCCCGGGGAAGTTATCCATGAGTCGTGTAGCAAGGCATTGATGAGCCATTAGCAGAAGATAAGGGAAACATTGCCCCACCTGGTTTCAACAGCTCATGAAGATGGTGATAGAATACATACTTTGGGCACACCTTACAATTTAACCCAGGACAACTAGATATTACTGATTTACAGGAGTGCAAGTGGCTGAAAAGTACAGTCATCACATTCTTAGAGAGGCTTACTGAATTTGGCACCAAGTCCTGGCAACTCACATGATCTCGGCCAGAGAAACACTTTAACTGAAAAGACACAATTCTCCTCTGCTTTATTTACATAAAGCATATGGTAACTGTCAACTTCAGCCCTTCTGATTTTCACATCTTCTTGGGGATATGGACAGCTGTATGCTGAGAAAATAATTCAATGTTCAGATGAAAAAACTTCAGTGCTCAAACACATTTTATTACACAAGTTTTCAGTTTTCATATTTAATCTTTCTCTACATTAACCAGAAGCCTGATTTGATTGTTCTTGTCCTTTTTCCTTTCTGGCTTACAAGTGCTGTAGCTTCAGTCAGCCTCCTGGCTGAAAGTCAGCCTTTAGCTTTTGTCTAGCTCTAGGGAAGATGATGAATTGGGAGAATTTTAAATACTTCTTCATAGAAGGGCCCAAGAGTCAGCACTCAATCTGTCAAGCTCAGAACTGAGCCCCAAGGCAGTTGCTGGGGACAAGTGTCAAATTTGCTGTTATTCTGCTGGAAACCCTCCTGGCTTTGTTGAACGCTGACAATTCACACTAGCAAAAATCCAGTCCAGTATTTCAAAAATGTCCATCATTAACCTAGAACCCTAGGGAAGGGTTAACCTCTGAGTCCCTTCCACCTTCCACAGATCAGAGCACAACCATCAAGAATAACAACATGTCCCTTCCTGTATGGGATCATCACCCACCACACACTCTTCTACACATAGATTCGAGTCCTTTCTTCGAAGGGGCCCTTAGCAGGGTGAGGTCTGAGGGAAATATCCAGGTAATTTAGAAGAGCTTTGTGTAATCTTCTTTAGATATTCCATGTTCTCTTTTACTTGCAGAAAACAGCTTCTTAACAACAGCAAGACAGGAGGATGCAGGTGAGCAGAGGTGGTTTTTGACACCACCTTTCATTATCTGCTTCAAGCAGGTTTCAGTGTTTAACCTTTTTTTACCTGAAGACTTCTCTGTCAAGTCCTCAGTGACCTCCTTGGTAAAAAATTCTGGGTTTTAATTGATCGTAGAGTTAAAAGCTTTTCAAAATTTCTCACTTAAATCTACCTGTGTTATGAATAAATTCTCGGTGGATGAAAAAAAAAAAGGGGGCTGCCCCTGGTGTTGCTCTGATTCTGGGAGGGAGTTAGACTGGGTCCCCGATGCTGCAGCTGTGGTGGGGGGGTGGGCAGGNATGCTGCAGTTGTGGCGAGGGCAGGTTCTTAGCAGACTCAGCCCCCTGACACAACCACGGGACATGGGGAGCCTGTGAGTGGCTGCCCCATCTCAGGAGCACCCTGCAGGGCAGGCACTTTGTTGCATAGCAACCGTCCTGTGTTGGGGGGCCTCCACGCTTTGAAGCAGCCAGAGTTTAATTAATGCTCAAGCACCTGCTAATGATCTCTCACTTGCCACCTGGCCACTACCCTTTCAGGAATTGCCTTCACATCCCTAGAAGGCGGACACTGGAGGAAGGCATAGGCTAATAAGCCCGACCCTTGGCATCCTGGGAGAATTATTTTGGGAACAAATACCCCAAAAATGAAATTCATCACAGTGAGAGGGAACCAGACGATAACCTGACAAAAGAAGAAGGAGATGCACCCCTGAGCTGAATTTGAAAATTCGCCATGACCTACAAAGAATGGGCCAGACGTGGGGATGGGAGAGGAAGGTGACCGAAGTAGATTGTTTTCCCGTGTTCTTGTGAGGATGGGGATAGAGAATATGTGGTCAGCAGTAGTCTAAGTTTTTGTTGCATCGTTCTCGCCTACTCCAGGTTGCTGTGGCACTGTGGAAGAGTCCTGCCGAGTAACTCCCGTAAAGCTGATCTTTTTGAGAAAGAGCTGAATATTAATAAAGGTGTAGGCCCTGTTCTTTTCACCTGAGCTAAATTTCGCTGTGTAAGTCTTTGCATATGTCACATATGTCTCTCTCAGACATCACCTTCTCCTGGCTTAAGTTTTTTTCTGTTCTCAGTTATTAATGTCTCAGTTTTCCTCCTAAGCCTTGTAGGGTATTAAAATTGGCAATTTAGATGCACTGTAAAAATAAGAACACTTCTTTCTGCTAAGAGGACACATGGTTTATTGTTTTCTAAGC
This sequence comes from Horornis vulcanius, assembly GCA_013401035.1. Taxonomy (NCBI): domain Eukaryota; kingdom Metazoa; phylum Chordata; class Aves; order Passeriformes; family Scotocercidae; genus Horornis; species Horornis vulcanius. Next base: position 19,370 of record VZUA01104574.1, read on the forward strand.
TCTGCTGTGTCAGCTCCTCCAACCAGCAATTATAAAATTGAAGCCGCTAAGGTCGGTAAAAGTCACTTCCTTACTAGCATCTAATTATCTACCAGTAGATCTGGGTCCAACCTTCAGTGTCATTGAACACATATGATACTGGCTAGGACAAGCAGAAAAGTTATGATTTCATTTTTAAGGAGTCTTGTGAATAGAAATGGAGAAAGAGTTGGATAACACAAGGAAAGCAATTAAAAACTGAATGCAAACTTTTTGTATTGCCAGAACCCATCCCCTCCAATTTTTTTCACTCCACACATCATCCATTATGTCTAACAGACTCAATTTCCATGCATGCCGCAATGTCCCACTGGTATAAGTCCTCTGAATTGAGACTGGAGCTACATCCACTCCTTCCTTCATCTGTAAAAGTGCAATCAGTGAGTTTCAGACTGTTTTCCTAACAACATCTCCCAAAATACCACGCTGACCTGGAAACTGATGTCTGTTCTCTCTGAAGAAGACAGACAGTACAGGGGGTGTGGTTGCTCACATGACAGGTAACAGATCTGTGTGACTCCCAGGCAATGCAAGCAGTTTACAAAGGCTCAGTGGAAATAATTTACTTGGGAAAGATCCATTCAGGATTACTAACTAGACTATCCACTGAAGGCTCATGTCTCAGGGAATATAGTTGTGTGTTAAAAGACTGCCTTGGGCAGAATATCATGTGTGTTTGTCCTGTTCCTGATCTTCCCTGAGTATGCACTTGGGCACCATTAAAGATGGGGTATTAAGCTGGAGGCCCTTTGGCATGTTCTCAGCACAGTTACTTTTATGACTTTTAAAATTAGGATGATATACCTAAGTATATCAAGTGCTGAGACAGCATAGAGAAATCTGCAGGCACACTGGTTTGTACCAAGGATCTGTGTGAGAACAGGCATGGGAGGTCCTTTCTGGTTCCAATTTCCTCCCAACCTGATAGAGCAGTGGTTTTAAAAAAACAGGACAAATGGGACTACCTGGATATCATCACATAAGGGAACAACTCCAAATTCAGCACAAAAATGCAGCAGTTTAATTTACCTCTGGCATATTTACTCAACCAAGGCTAGGAAACCCTGTCTAAGAAACCAGAATGGCAGAACAGGGCCCCTCTGCACAAACAGGCTGACAAGCTTTGTTAGGAGCTTGAATTGAATGTGCTTTCCCCTGGTTTTCCTCCACTGAGGAGAATCAGAAAGTAGGCAAAAAGTAAAAGCTTCACAGTGTCTGTCTGAGCACCCTGCCCATCTCTGTACACATTCTCATTTTAAGGGTCATTTCTGTCCCCTACCTGCAGCAACACCCCATGTTGTTAATGGCTCTGTCACCTTAGGAAAAGAGGGATTAACCCAAAATCCTTTGAAGTCGATGAAAAGTCTTGTAAAGGGACTTTGAACAAAGTCCTTAGCCACATTCAGTCAGTTCTTATTGAGTTATGCCACACTGGTGGACAACTGTGGAGCTTTCCATCATGGATTTAAGAACTTCAGATCATAACTCAGGAGTTAAAATTAAGTATTAAAAACCCTACTATTCAAATAGATAGTGAATTACCATTGAATCATGGAATGTTTTGGGTTGGCAAGGACTTTATAGATCATCTAATTCCAAACTCCCTGATATGGGCCGAGATGTCTTTCAATAGATCAGGTTGCTCAGGGCCCCATCCAACCTGGCTTTGAACACTTTCAGGGATTTGGCACCTACAGATTCTCTGGGCAACATGTGCCAGTGCTTCACTGTCCTTTCAGTAATGCATTGCTAATATCTAATCTAAACTTACCCTCTTTCAGTTTAAAACCATTTCCCCTTCTCCTGTCATTATCTATCCATATAAAAAACGTCTCTCTCCCTCCTTTTTATAAGCTTCTTTAAGATACTGACAGACCACAATGAGGTCTCCTTGGAGTCTTCTCCAGGTGAACAAGCCGAGCTCTCTCAGCTTTACAGGAGAGGTGACCAAGCCCTCTGAGCAACTTTGCGGACCCTTCTGGACCTGCTCCATCAGGTCCATGTCCTTCTCATGTTGTATGGGTACCAGAGCTGGACAGTCCAGGTAGGGTCTCACCAGCATGGAGCAGAGGGGCAGAATCACCTCCGTCTCCCTGCTGGCCAGGCTGCTCCTGAGGCAGCCCAGGATGCTCATGGTCTTCTGGGCTTTGAGTGCGCTGTGGTAACGGGTAAATTAGGGTATGTTGCTTCAAAGGTCAGGGCAGAGTTCTCAAAACTGTTTTAATAACTTGAATAAATTCACATGAAATAATGGTTTCTCAGTACATTGAGAACTCAGTAATTTAACAAACAGGGTTTTCTGTTATAAGGAATAACTAGTAACTCTTAGGACCATTTTTTCCTATGGACTCAAGACATGCAGTTTGGGTCCAATTCCAAACAATCCCCAAATTCAGGGAACTTGGATCTAAGTTTTGATTTCAATTCAACCCCTTCTTTTTTTATTTCCTTATATTTTGGCCTATCTTTAAGCATTACTAGGGCCAGAATAACTATTTCCAGGATCCAATTCAAAAGGAAGCCCTCAAGCTGCTAAGAAAGGGGTTTGCCATTAAATTACATCCTCATCTTCCAATTTTTCTGCTGAAGAAAATCTGGACAGCTGTTAGCAGCTTTTTCAGAGTCTTGATTTGTAGAGTTACAAACTGAACAATATGTAGCTTGTACATGACTGTTACATCTGAATTGTCAGACACAATTCTTATTCAACACTGTTAGCCATCAAAAACTAGAGAGAGATCTTCCTTCCTCAGCATGAGGAAATTTGTTTTGTTTTTCTGAATTTGTTGCATCAAAAAACCTGGCCAGCAATTGCAGAAACCAAACTCTCTAAGGATGGTGAAAATCATCTCCTTATTACTTTGCAATTATCAGAAAGTTTTAGATGAAAATTCTCAGAGTCCACTGTCCACATTTCATCCTGGCTGACAGAGCTGGCAGATGATCCAGCATCAAGAACAAATGAGTAGGAAATTATTTGGAAACATCTTTAATCTGTAAGACAATCCTTTGAAACTGCAAAGGAGCCTCTGATTAAGTGATCACTCAGAGTATTTGTGATTGATTCAGAATAGAAAAAAATGGAACAAAAAACCAACTCATTTGGGACTTGGAGTTTAACTGAACTCAGAGTAGGGAACTATCCTCATCCTGAGGGTGCCTTAGCAAGGCTGGAGCTGTGAGGGCAAAGGGGAATAGGAAAGCCAAATATATAAAAGTTCCACTTTTGAAAGAGAAACAGGGGATTTAATCTTACTTTTTTAATTACCTCCAGTTTGTACCCTTGGTTCTCTGGATTAAGGTTTTAGAACCACTGATCAGTACAATTTCACAGGGGTTCACACTACTCACATCCCACAGTAACCTACTGAGATCAGTATGTAGGTCTCTTGGAGCTGAACTTAAAATTGTTTCAAGACCTTGATTCTAGAAAAGTCCTTGATCATATCCTGGGGTTCACAGAGGAGGGACAAAGTCTTCCCTTCCTCTCCACTCCTGGATGAGTTACACCTTTGCTTTCCATTTCCTCTCTTTCAGGTGACAGCAACTTGTAAAGCAAGCAGCACTGTAAGTAATAATCTGGATTCTCCATCTCAGTTCTAGAGGCTGGGGTAGGATGCACTACATCCTTAGGAACATTAGGAACCAGCCATTCATGCATACACAGCAGCACATACTACACTATCTCATTTAAAGAAATGTCCACACTTCTTTGCAAACAATTTAGGCATCTTATTAAATGAATTCAAATTGTTGCTAAGCTATGAATAAACTGAGAGTAACTTAAGACTCTCAGAAATCTTTGCTGAAAATAAAACCTAATTTCTGTCCCTAACTTACTTTCCTACATCAGTAATAACCAAACCAGGGTTTAAAATGCCATTTCCCCTAAAGGATTAAGAGATTTTTTTAAAAACAGGGAAATAAATTTTAAAAATCCATCATTTCAGAATTTAATTCGCTAGTGTTTCCCCATGACAAAGCAGAAACACATTCATGACATGACATGCATTTATCTTTAAACCACTCACTTACAGTCAGTGCCATGGAATATGGATCTCATTGAGCAGGGTGGAAAAACAACCGAAGTATCTTTTGGAAAGAATAATTTCATTGCAATTAAAGGTTTTCAAAAAGGCCTGAAATCTGATGATTTCCGAGCAACAGGGCACTAAAGCATTTTCCTTCAGGGAACTAGCTTTTGTTTAGGGACATTCCAGGAAAACAGTCTGGACAGATATATTTTGTTGGCTGTAGCTTTTTTGCAGACTTGGTTCTGAATGCCATTAATTAACTGAAGAGGCCCCAAAAGAGAGCCTATTCCACATGACAGCAGCAGCACACCAGAACACTCAGAGCTCCATGATGAAATTGCTTTTCTGTTCTGTTCTGTTTTGCACCTTCCCTATCCACCAAATTTCACTGCTGTACAGGAAAAGAGATCTTTCCTAAATGAAATCAAACCTTGTGTTTTGCTCTATTTTTGCTCCCTACTCAACCACACTGAGGCAACCACCTCGCTGTAGGCTTTGGTAACCACATCCATCATAGGAGCTTTCTTCTACTCACAACATTTGTTTCTCAGAGGTTCTCTGCAAGGGGAAGCAAGCAGTGCCTCAGACTTATTTTAAACCCAAGTGACCCTTCCAGAGAAATGCTAAACTTTCTGCAGCTCACTATTGAAAAGGACCCTGGAGGCTGCAGCATCATTTCTTGCTTTTCAGTTTAACCAAACCAAAATACCAGGAC
>VZUA01104577.1:1547-12781 GCA_013401035.1 Horornis vulcanius
CATTTATATTGGACTTTATTCTTTGGGACTTGTTTGCAAGCTTCCTGTGTTGTTTTTGTTGAGATAAAAGTGCAACTTCTCAACTTACTGTTTCTGTTGTAACTCTGCAACCCCATGTCTCTATACACAATTTGAAAAAAATTACTAAAAATCTTTGATACTGAACCAGTATTATGTCAGCCAGGTTATTCAATACTCTGGATTAAAAGTTCATGGTCACCATGAGAAGAACATTACTTCCTTACCATTTTCTCTTTCAGGTCAGACGTGGTAATTAACATACCTCAAATCACATTTGTCACCCTGCACTTTTTGCACTTTTGTGTTTTTTTTNGTTTCCGAACCTGTTGTTGCAGACCTTTTCTCTGTGTGTTCATCTGTAATTACAATAAGATAAAATTGCCCAGTATATCACAAGTATAGAGAGGCAGTCAATACATTTTCTTCTAATCCTTCTTGGGCTTGGATGACTGTGTACAAAAATATTTTATACATCTTTAATGTATTTCAAGGAAAATTTACACATATAAACAATGAAAGAAAGGGTAATTTCTTGTACATTCTGGGCATCTTTGGCAGGGTTTTTTTCCTTTCAGGCACCAAAAAATAGAAGATGTCAAGCACACTGCTATCAAACAGGCTATCAGCCAACCTCTCTGTGGGTATGTCTTTCTTTTTGATATATACATCATAGGTCTTGGCCTTCTGGCATGGAATCATTGTAATTTTAATAGAGTTCACAATCCTAAGATTCTTCTGCTTGATAAGGCAACATCAGCTTTGGAAACTGAGAGAGAATCAGCAGTGAATGCAGCACTGGACCAGGTCAGCATTGGTCAGTGTTGAAGTGCTTTTGTCAGCACCCATGGAATTCAGCTAATGATGTTATGGGTAGGACTGAACAGCAACAGGCTCCCCAAACAAGCTTTAGTCTTTTGAGCACCAGAGGGCTCCATATGTGCTGAGACCTAAATATTCCCAAGCAGTTTTGGGGATCCCTGTGGTTTGTGCTCTTATTAACACCCAGCAAAGTAATTGAAAAACAGCTTGGGGGTTTCTGCTGGAGCAGCTGCTACATGCTGGCTGCTGTCTAGACCTAACTTGTAAACCACACCGACAATTCAAAGCAATAGCCAATCCTGTATTTCTTGCTGTCTCCTCTAAGCATGTCTGTGAACCATTTACAAAAGATCTCCATCTATTCCCCAGTCTGATTCAATCATATTTGCTGATTTATTCCCCCCTCTGTTTCTCTACCTTACTATGCATCTATGCTTATGGTCTGGATGAAGAAAAATTCTCACCATTGCATAAACAGTTTCAGCAACTATCACAGTTTCTCTATGGACAAAATGTTCAGAGAACATTTTTCACAATATACTGTAACAGGAGAAGTACCTGATCTACCTTCTTATTGTTAAAGATCTTTTAATCCCTAATGTCTACTTGGATACCTAATTGCCACTAATTTCAGCAAGAATTGGACTCTATGTCCAGTAGTTCTAATTCCTGATAATTCACACTGCTTTGTGAAGCTATGCTCACTGGCACACAGAGGGATTTTTCTCCCAACATGTGACCTGTCAGGAGGAGTCCTAAAGACAGCAGGGCAGAGAACTGCTGATAGAGACACAATTGGTGGGATTCCCAACTAAGTGCTGCAATATAAAATTTACAGAGCTTGTTTAAACAAGCTACTTAGCCTCTCACCTCCCCCACATAGCTTTGAAATATGTTTTCCTATTGACATTTCTGGCAGAGCACGACAGAAAGGCTTGCTGGGACTAGAATAGCTCTGATTGCTGATGTTGAGCAAAACAAAGCTAACCTGTTGTCTGTCAAGCATTCATTTGTCCTCCTCTTGCCTAATTATTCTCTTCCTCACTGTGCTGAGCATGAACCTCCACAGAAGGTTTACATCCAATGTAGACCAGACTCTTCTCCCTGCAGGCTTCACCACACCTCTGATGAATTTCTGTTTACTGTTTTTGTGAATGGATGTTCTGCTTTCCAAAATGAAGGCTCTTAACTTGATTTTCTTCGACATTTTGATGTGATTTTAACTTTTTAGCGTCACCTCAGACATAGTGAAGCTCTCAGACAACCAAGAAAAAACATACATTTTTAATAGGATGGTTTTAATGGCTGTCATTTCCAGTTCTTAAAATCATGTTACAATATAAAGATACCAGGTTTTTCTAGAAATTCATGGACAACATCCCATACATTACAATTTTATCTCTTATTTCCTAATTCTAAAACATATATTAAGCCATGTATATTCTAGCAGTTCAAAATGTTCAGTGAAGAATTTTAAACGAAATCATATAAAGTTCGTATTCCTTAGATATTAAGACATTATAATATCATTAGATATTAATACAAAGTTATCCCAGCAGACACTGTCACAGTGAAGAAGTAAATACATCTTTGTCGTGACAAACTGCACACTTCTGAGATTTATTATTTTTGAGTAATTTAAAAGATGGAAAAAACAATATGAGTAACAGAAGTATGATTTTAAGTACAATTTTAGATAAGTATTTTCAACTAATTCAAACTAGTCATTTAGGGTGAGTAAAATTGTTAGGTGATCTTTTTTTTGCATTTGTGAATAGAATGTATTTTTTTGTATTTGTGAAATAGAATTATCATGAACATACTTAATGGTAGATAGTCTTCTTTTCGTGAAAACTCAACACCTGACTGGGAAGGGGAAGTCTCAAAAGCACAGCCTTCAGATATTTGTGTTTAGAAAGTTTAGGGCATGAAAAAACCGAGTATCTAGATACATATTTTCATTGAAACTATATTTTGCAGTATATGATTTAAGTTACACTTTTGCTTTAGTCTACCTTGAAGAAACCTAAAAATACTGTGAAGTTCAAATTTCTCAGCTGCCCATTTTTATTTTCACTAGAACACCATTTAAACTTATTTGTTCAACTCTAATATGAAGATAGGAAATATTATATGTACCTGAAAATATTCATCTGGAGCCACAATCTCACTGTTTCCAGGTTGGGAAAAGATGTTACACATAGCTCAATGGCTCAAAATGCAGATTTTATAGCTGCACTTGAAAATGGTGTCATCATAGAATGAGTTCATAATGAATTAATGGAACAGAATGAAGTTTACTACAAGCTTGTCAATATGCACGTAGCTTTTCTCATAGCTTTTCTCATATTGTGTACCATTGACCTAACTGGATTGAATTGCTCCCACAGGTACTCCCAGTTTTGCAGTGTTTTCTCAGTGAAAAAACTCCAAGGGAAAAAATCTCCCTTGAAGAGTGCTAAATTTCAGATTAAGAAAAATTCATATTAAGTAAAATGTTCAAGTCTAATTAAAAGCTGTAAATTACAGGAACTTTAAGATTTTTTTTTTTTTCAGAAAGGTGACATTAAAAATAAAGTATATGTGTAGGTAAAAGTTAGGATTGTGGCAAAAATGGAGTTGTGGAGCTGATTGCATCTTGGACCTCTTTTCCAAATCATAGGATTATTAAATCACTCAGGTTGGAGATGACCATCTAATCCAACTCCCACTGAAAGCAAGGTGCACTCTGAGGACAGGGCAGGGTGCTCAGGGCTGTGTCCTGTTGATTTTGAAATACTTCCAAAGATGGAGACTCCACACTCTCCTCAAGCCCTCTGCCCCAGTGCCTCTCTCCCTCATTGTGGAAATTCAAAATCTCTTTTGCAAGTACTTTTTAAATCAACAGCATCTTAGTGACTCTGGCTCCTGAAGTTTCATCAATCAGACATGGTTTATCTTCACTATTTTTATTATCTCCCAAGCTGTCTCCTTGATTTCTCAAGCAGTTTCTCCCAGGCCTACACTTTGAAATAGCTGTAAGTTTCATTTCCTACTCTTCTTGACTCCCTCCTCACCCTGAAAGTTCCTCTCATTGACTGATTCTCTTTTAATATTAGGCTTTTTATATAACTCTTGCATTTTAAATAGACTTTCTGCCAGGTCCCTTTGGTTAACTTAGTTCCATATATTTTCCTAACAGTGTAACATAATAAAATAATGAGAAAAAAATATCTGTGGCTAAAACACACACACCCACACACACACCCCACACACCCCACTTACGAGTGTTAGTATAATGTCAAGATTTCTGAATGCACAGAAGACTTAATGAAACTCAGTACTTGATTAGGCTTTGCAAAAATACTCAGCTCTTACCAATCCTTCTTCCTCTTGACAGGAAATCTAGTTTTTATTCAGAACTGTTCACCATTTGAAAGTACAGGATAAGATAGAATCATAGAATCACAGAATGGTTTGGGTTTGAAGGGAACTCAAAGATCACCTATTTCCAGCCCCACTGCCACAGGCAGGGACACCTTCCACTCAACCAGGTTGCTCAGATTCCCCTCCAACCTGGCCTGGAACACTTCCAGGGACGGGGCATCCACAGCTTCTCTGGCCAACCTGTGCCAGTGCCTCACCTCAGTTTTCTTCCTAATATATGTCTGCTCTCTTTCACTTTAAAAGTGTTACTGCTCATCCCATCACTACACTCCCTCTCCAGCTTTCTTATAGCCCCCTCTTGGTACTGGAAGGCTCCTATAAGGTCTTTCCATCTTCTCTTCTACAAGCTGAACAAACTCAATATTCTCAGTCTTTCCCCATAAGAGAGGTGTTCCAGCCCTCTGATCATGTTTGTGGCCTCCTCTGGATTTATCCTACAAGTCTGTGTCCTTCTGCTGGGCCCCCAGAGCTGGGTGCAGTGTTCCAGGTGGGGTCTCTCTCACCAGGGCAGAGCAGAGGGGCAGAATCCCCTCCCTGCCCTGCTGCCCACGCTGCTTTTGGTGCAGCCCAGGGTGTGCTTGGCTTTCTGGGCTGCAAGGGCACATTGCTGGGTCATACTGAGCTTCTTATCAACCAACACCTCCAAGTCCTTCTCGGCAGGGCTGCTCTCAACCCATTCTCTACCCAGCCCTTACCCATGCTGGATTACCTCAGTACAGGTCAGGACCTTGCTCTTGGCCTTGCACTGAACTTTGTGAGGTTTGCAGGCGCCAACTTGAACCCACGAAGGTCCCTCTGGATAGCTGCAAACATCATACTGTGTTTTGTTTCAGGCATCAGGAACTGAGGATCAGTTACAGAAAGAAGTCAGTGCATCAGCTATCTCAGAGGAAGCACAGAAGGGATCAATACTGGCTGGACAAAAACCATCAGAAAAGCATAATCATGAACTTGATGTAAAAGCTTGTGTCTCTGTATTCATATCTGTCTGTGTTTTCTATAACTAATGGGATAAAAAAGGAATACAATCCTACTTGAGAGGATGCAACTTTTAAACAAAATGTGTGAAGGCACCATGTGTATCTGGGTAAAGACTCATAAATTGACATCATCCTACAAGAGTTCTGTGGAAACGCCTTTTCCTCTGAAGCTAAAATTTTTGTTGTGATACTTAAAATAATTTGATTAATATTTTGAAACAAAATTACTTTAATATGGGAATAGCCTAAGTAGCAAGTTAATTAGTTTAATTATAGAACAAAACCAAAACCATGTAATTAGTCATACAACTGAAATAACACACCCTGAATAGAGAATAATTACTATTTTTGTCAAAATGCTTTGATATCTGTTGTCTAAAAAGTCTGTCTTAGCAAATAGATTCCTGGAAATCAAGATATAATTATCAAGCTGTCTAAGGACCTAAACTTGCAAGAAATCATATTCAGCAACAAGAAAGAAACAATTCTTTCAACATTCAATACCATCAAAATGCAAAAAATTGTTTTAATTCTCAACTTCTCTTCCTGGATAGTTCTGTGAAAGGTGACTTAATGTACGTCTCGTTTACATGTGCTAATTTCTTTATTTATAGCTCAGCTACTTTTTCTTGCCCAGTCTGTAGAGTTGTGAATAACACCTTGCTTCGTTCTGCCTGATGTCTCTGAGAAAATGGTGCCTTTTCTGAAAAGACATCCAGCCCTTGCCCTCTCTTCAGGCAGAAACAGCTTCGAAATTCCCAGTTCTGTGATGCCCTCAGAAAAGAAAAGAAGATGCTGGTAGAGCTGTTATGGATGTTTCTTAACCTGATGTGTCTCTCTCATCTCATCTCATATCATATCTCATCATCTCATCTCATATCATATCTCATCATCTCATCTATCTCATCATCTCATCTCATCTCATCTCATCTCATCTCATCTCATCTCATCTCATCTCATCTCATCTCATCTCATCTCATCTCATCTCATCTCATCTCATCTCATCTCATCTCATCTCATCTCATCTCATCTCATCTCATCTCATCTCATCTCATCTCATCTCATCTCATCTCATCTCATCTCATCTCATCTCATCTCATCTCATCTCATCTCATCTCATCTCATCTCATCTCATCTCATCTCATCTCATCTCATCTCATCTCATCTCATCTCATCTCATCTCATCTCATCTCATCTCATCTCATCTCATCTCATCTCATCTCATCTCATCTCATCTCATCTCATCTCATCTCATCTCATCTCATCTCATCTCATCTCATCTCATCTCATCTCATCTCATCTCATCTCATCTCATCTCATCTCATCTCATCTCATCTCATCTCATCTCATCTCATCTCATCTCATCTCATCTCATCTCATCTCATCTCATCTCATCTCATCTCATCTCATCTCATCTCATCTCATCTCATCTCATCTCATCTCATCTCATCTCATCTCATCTCAATCTCATCCCATCATCTTTCTGCAGTCTGGCCCTGCACAGCCCTGCCCCAGGAGTGTCCATCTTCATGCACACAGGCTTGTGTGGCAGTGAGTACCTGAGCAGGGTCAGGGGCTTCCTCTAGAAAATAACCAGCAGCACTACAGGTTTTGATTGTAAGCTCTTAGAGGGGGGTTGGAAATCCTTGGTATTTGTACAGTGCCTAAAATGAGCACAGGATCTGCTACATGATATACATTTATTTCTTCAAAAACAATTGTCTCGCTTTTCCCTCTACCTTACAGGTGCTAAATTTAGTTTTTAAAAACTTGGATTAACTCAGTTACAGTTTGAATATTTTTACATGGTAATATTATTTTTAAATTGTGTGCACATAATCACTTATCTGAAAAAGACAAAAAATATGATAAGGTAATAAAAAAGCCTTTTTTTTTTTTCTCAAACAGGATTTCACTTTGGGCAAAACTAGAGGAATCCTTACAATGAGGCTTTGATCCATAGTATTTAAAGCACTTCTGAGTCAGGAAAAACATTATATATTTAGTTTTCTGGAGCTTTAGAAATGCGTGGTTTTTTTACATGACATAAATTGTCTTTGTGTTTAATTACTGCTGTGATACTGATAAAGATGCCACACTGAATTCTTCAGCTCAGTTTAGAAACCAACTGTGCTAAATCTTCAGAAAGTCCAGGTAGATATTTTCAATGGTTTTAAAATGTAAGTCAAGTGTAGAAAAGCTCAAAGGTAACTGTGGTGTTTATTCAGCTGTTTTAATAAAATCAAAGCACCTTTGGATGGAGGACCAGAAAAAGTAGACTGCACTCTGAAAGTCTGAATCTGAAATTCAGAACAGCCTTCAAGGACAGCTAACTCCATGTACAGACTAGGATCCACAAAAAGTTACTAGTGAAGAGTATGGGACCTGGATATGTGACTAACTGCACTCATAAACTGGTGGCTGCCCCCTGTAGCAGCTGTCTGTACAAGGAAATCAGCCACAAAGTCAAACCTTTTAAAAATACTCAGCCTGGAATGCAAGCAGGGCTGTCTCCAGGTGCTATGCAGTGAGTAGGACATGGAGGCTCCCAAGAGAGTGTGTAACCAGCCCTGTCACCACCTGGAGCTGGAGCTTGGCATTAGCTGCTTCCTGGAGCTGGAGCAGTGTGAGCTGCTCTGTGCCCCCATGCTGCTGCACAGTGTGTAAGACACCAATGGAAACTGCTACACCCTACCTGGGCACAGCCTGCCCTGAGGACTGACAGTGTTTCCAGTTTATATTTTAGCATAGCTAGAACTAATTCAAATTTTTTATTCTTCTTTTGCTGCCATTCCTACCCTTACCAGTTGATACCCTAACAAGTATTCTTTTTAATTCATTGCGTATTTTAAGGAAATATTAATATTCAGCATCTAATTATCAATCCACAGCACAACTTCAATCCTTCTCTGAATTTCTAATAAATTTTACTCTCTGACTTTACTGACCCAGTTGTAGGCATGCTTGTGATCCCTGAAGGAGCAGAAAGCAGAACAATGTGGGACTAGAGCAGACACCTCCCTCTCTTGTCATTCTCTCACTACAGACAGTGGTTTACCCCAGCCACGCCAGTCTCATACGTCCACAACCCCACCACTTGCTGAGCCCATGCAGCTGAGTGAAGCTTTCCTGACCTCCAGAGAGGGTCATTTTCTCCCTGTGAAGTTCCCAGAGCCAACTTGAGTGACATCAGCTTCACTTGTTAACCCCTTTCCCTAACGACCCAGGTGGCCCTTCTTCCTAGTTTATATGGGAAGGGATTATAGGTCACCTCCTTGGAAATTAAGTCTCATGAGACTTCTTTTACCACTCCAAGTGGAAAGAGAGGTCTCTCAGACCATGCTGAATCTCAACAAAACCTTAAGACTATCTCATGGACGTGACACTTTAGTTTTGATATTTGGCAAATCTGGAGGAAAGATAGAATGAAAATTTTATTTTTCCTTCCTGGATATAAATAAGACAAATGTCTTACATTTATTTCAGACATTTCAGTTTTCAAAGATGTGTTTTAAAGTCACTGGTCCCTCTGACCAATTAATCTGAATTGTTAATGAGATAGAAAAATATATAATTGGCAAGACATTTTCCCCTAAAAATAGCATCTTCCAGATGAGGAAGAGGTGGTGTTGAGAAATCTCCCAGTACTGCACACTATTTCACATATGTGTTCTCAGACACCACACAGATTTTGCAGCAACACTCAGAAACATTTCACAGCAGAGCTAAAGCTCTCACAGTACTTGTAACTGACAGAGAATGAAGACTTATTTCTAGTTTTATAACAGGAGAAAGTATCTTGTTTAGTAATCTTTGCTAATGCATGTTATACGTCCAAGTAATTGTCCCTGATTGGCAGCTTCCATGGCACTATTTACTGAGCACCTGATTGTGAAGAATGTGTTAAGTTCATAGGAAAAAATGCTTGTAAAGCTACATTTAATATGAAATAATATGGTGTTTGTGCTGCTGCAAAAATGAGTTTTGTGTTCCCATATCTTTATTAAACTTTTAGAGCTACTGCATTTATTATTACGTGCAATGAAAACCATATTGTGTGTCATCCTATTGTAACCTGAAGTGATTAAGTTCTCTTATGCAACCTAATTAGGTGATGTGCAGACTGAGGTTTTTGTATTATTTATTTATTTATTNTCAGTCCAGTTATCACTAGTATAAATGAGTCATCCAAGGAGGCTGTTGACCTTAAGTTATTTATCCAATCTGCTTATACGTCTAGACAGCATTGTGATTTCATGCTAAATATTAAAATACCTAATTGTATCCCTCAAAATGGGCATTGGTCTCTTGGCACCACTGTTTCTCCTGTGTTTAAAGGTTAAAGTGGTCACAGAAAAAAAAAAAAGTCATCTCAGACTCCAAGTAGGAAATGTAATGTTTTGGGATCTGGCAAGTTTAAAGTCATGGTTCTACACGTGAAATATATGAGACTTATGAAATGCCACAGTGTTTTCTTGGTAAAAGCTAAGAACAAGGACTGTGAGTCTGAGAGAATATATGGAAGCAGTGGAGGAATACTGGATAAGATTCAGAAGGCTTGAGGGAAACATCTGTGCAACTGACAAAAGATAAAGCATCCAGTTCTGCAGAATATTTAGACCAAATTAAGCACTTCCAGGTGGCCTCTGGTGAATAAATCTCAGTTGTCTAGGTAATAAGTATTTCCTCATTAGTTTTCAAATAAACCAAAGAAATTTACAATGGATTAATTCATTTCCAGGCTACAGGTTCCAGATTGCCCAAAATGTAGCTTTTCTTGGGACTGAGCTGTTTTGTTGTTGATCTGTGGCTAGCAGCTGATTATTCTGCTTTTAGCCATTGTGCAAATTATTGCTGTAACAGTAATGATTCAAATGAAGATGCCTGCTGGACATGGAAAAAAATATAAGAAGGAACAGCAATAGGTTCCATGGCATTTTTAGGTTTTTATGTTGTACTAAACTGTGTTGCTTAATAGTTACATTGGTGATGGGTCAAGAATATACTCCTCTAACAAATCAAAGTCTACCTTGTTCTATTATTCTGACAGAATGGTGATATAGCAAATATGAAATTGAAAACCTGAGCTACCCGTTTGTGTCCCCAAAGAGTTTGTAACATTCAGAGCATACTAAGCATTTTAAAAGTACTGGGTCCCTCATGCCTGTCCCAAACATGCATTTGGGTTCCCTAGTCTTTCCCAGCACTGTTTTCTTTTTCTTGTCTTTTTTTTTTTTTTTCTTCTTTTTTTTTTATATTTAAAATTTATCCTGACTGTTCAGGACAGAATAAATATATTTTAATGAACACTATAATGAATACAAAGCTACTCTGACAAACTAATTTAATTTTCATGAATCTCATTGTTAGAGGAATATATTTTAAAAAATTACTGTGNGCTCTGATTTTCATTCCTTCCCTCCCAGCCAGGAAAAGAAGCAGGAGCCTGGCAACCTGTTTCAAAGGAAAATCCTGAAAGGATTTTTAGTGAGGTAGAAATCAGCCTTTCCTCCCAGGTAACAAGTGAGATTACAAGAGGAAATGACCTCAAGTTGCTGCAGGAGAGGTATAGAATCAGAATCATAAAATTATGGTTTGGAATTGGAAGGGGCCTTAAAGATCATCCAGTTCCAACTCCTCTGCCATTGGCAGGGATGCCTTTCAATTTCATCAAATTCCTCAGAGCCCCATCCAAACTGGTGTTAAGTACCTGCAGGGATGGGGCATCTACAGCTTCTCTGAACAACCTGTTCCAGTACCTCACCACCCTCACAGAATCTTTTCCTAGTATCTAACCTAAACCTACTTTTTCAGTTTGAAGCCATTCTCCCTCATCCTGTCACTACATGCTCTTGTAAAAAGCCCCTCCCCATCTTTCATGGTTTTCTTCAAGCGCTGGAAAGTTGAAATTTGGTCACCCCAAGCCGTCCCTTCCAGGCTGCACAAACCCAATTCTCTCTGCCTTTCCTCATGGGAGAGGTTCCCCAG
>VZUA01104579.1:8619-19194 GCA_013401035.1 Horornis vulcanius
ACCCAGCAAAGAGTGCTCCTGTCCAAGGCATGGGCTGCCAGCTTTTCCAGGAGTGTGCTGTGGGAGACACTGTCAAAGGCCTTGTTGAAGTACAAATAGACAACATCCACAGCCTGGATCTGATACCCTGGCCATCCTGTAAGTGCTGCATGATGACACTCAATAGAAACTGTCCCGTTACCTTATCAGGCACTGAGGTCAAGCTAACTGGCCTAAAATTACAATGTTAGGTATTTATTTCTTTAAAGTCAAAATATATTGGAATATTACTTCATTGTTACATATGAAGCTGGGAAATCAGTAAAATTTCATAAACTTTCTGAAACTGAAGAGGTGAACCTACTTTTTGGACAAATACTAACTTTTCAATTTATTTTGTGAAACTATTTAGGCTTCAGCTTGATGTATTAGAATAAGGAAACAAATGAAAGTAATGCCTTCCTTTTCAAAGTAAACACTTCTGATTTTCTTCTTTTCCTGCCATCCATGATGATTCCAGAACATATATTCTCACCCATTCCAAGACTGAGAGATTAATACTTCACCTCAGGTTTGATACTAGTCTTAGATTTAGCTTTGACAGCCTTTCCGTCAGTTACCTACTAAGGCAGACAAATACACGAGGCAAGATGATCATCAGGATTATGTGATACCAGAAATCCCAAAGTATTGGAGCTAGAAAGTCTGCTGCCCTCATCAATGGAAAACTAAAAACTCTTCCAGGTTCTCAGCTGGTGTATTTCTGTTTCTGACCTTAGAGCTGCTGACAAAACATATTATATGCAAGAGGGGTGATCAGCTTTTTTTTTTTTTATTCAAAAGCAATAATGTCTATGCTGCAGCAGGAGTTTATTAGCAGAAAAGGTATGAAACTCAAATACTTCTAACTGTGTAATATGGTACTGGCATATAGCAAAATAAACCTACAGTCTGATGAACTTATACAATCTTCTACAGATGGCTATTTTCCACTTTGTTCCATTTATCACTGGGCTATGGCTGATACCTATTAAATAACAGTTTATCTACCATTTTACACTAATTTATTTGTATTACCTAAGATATTGAAGTATACTATCAAAATATAAAAAGATTAATTTTGCTTTTGTATAGCTGAAATTAACTGAAAATCTAGAATAAAATTAATTGTTCAGTGGGCCAGTCTTTTGCTGCATTATTTAGAATGTCAAGAGCTACTTCATGAAGTTCAGTACTTTTCTTATTGTTGCTACCTATAAAGTTATTTTTCCAGTTTTAAACCTCAGATGTTCCACAGTAAATTCCAATGGCATGACTGCACTGGTTTTGGGTGTGATAGAAGCACAGCTATGTGGTGCTATATTTTGGTCCTGTGATGAAAACAGTGTTCCTCCTTTCTACCTTCCAGTTTTCTTCCTCACCCCACTGGGAGGGAGGGAGGGAACAGATGTATTGGATTGAGCTGCCTCCTGGGCTCCTTAAACCACAACAGTGTTCTAGGAAAAATACTTTCAGGCTCTCTAGAAGGCATTGTAATTCAGGTTGTTTTCCTCTTATAGAAACCAACTATCAATAACTCTGAAAAGAAGGTGGAGTTCATTCCTCAGTCTTGGATACTGAAAATAATAGTTGGGAAGTATGCATCTGCCTAGAGTCCTAAGACTGAACAGTGAACTTTCAAAATAAACTGCAAAATCTTCATTGATTGGCAACCGCAAGAGTTTCTAAAAATGTCTGAAATGTCTGAGGTAACAGAAGTCAGAACAAGTATTTCTAGATCAGAATTAAATCAGTTATCACTCCCTTGACAGTCCTCTTTGTATACCAACTGGTTTTTTTCCTCCAGCAAAATCTAAAAAGTCATTTTAGAATGACAAGCCTGGCAAAATACAATGTGAGGTATTGAAAAGGAGAAATAGAGGAGGCAGATAATATTTCTGAGAGCCATTGCAAAAAACAAAGTAAGCCACACCATTTAAGCTGCATCACTGGTGAAACCAAAGAAAAGCTAGATGTTGCACCAAGAATTTACTATGGTCACTTTTGGTTCACAAGCATAGTTCAAGTAACACTTTTAATTTTATACCTCTAAAAACTATGGACCTGAATTGCACAGAGAGGAGCCTCTCCCAGGCTTTGCTCTTATAAAACAAAGTGCAGTTACTAACAATTCCTTTCTGATAGGACATGGTACTTTAGGATGGGAAATCTTATTTAAAGTCATAAAGAATTAAGTTTGATTTTGAGAATGACCTGCACTACTATAATATCAATTTTCTAAATTTTTTTCCAAATCTAATGAACAATTATAAAATAATCTTAGAATGTCACAGTTCTGCCACTAATGCCACACAAAATCATGGCTCTCTGGTACATGAAAAATAACCCATGAAAGCAGAGACTAGAACAATACTGCAATCATATTTATTGCTACTTTTAAATACACATTCCCCACCTGCCTTACTAATATCTGTTGGGCTATAAATAAGCATGTAGGAAATTACTTCTTTTTCTAATCATAGGCAAGAATCTGGTATGAGAAGAAAAAACAAGGTTTAAATGAACTATCATTCAGCATAGCTCGGATACAGTTTAGAACAGTAGCAGTGCTGATTCTTCTTTTGAAAGAAACACAATCCCAAGACACACTGAAATGGTGATAAAATCAAAATATGCTCAGAAGAACCTGTCCCAGCATAAGGAATACCTACCCTTTTACTGTATGGTATCTAATTATTAACAAAAATACATTCTACATTTTAGTGCTGTTTGAGTTTTCATCTTCGAGCTATATCTTACGTGAAGTCACACCTCAGATATTTTCTCCCTAACAGTCTCAGTGCTGATGGATTTCATATTGGAAAATGTAATTGCTTTTCTGGATTTTACATTCATTTGGTAACAAACCTACTAAAAAGTACCACAATGGGTGAACTGCAGGTAAATGATCCAACAGAGCTTTAATCTAATTTATCTGCTAAATCACTTTAATTAGTTTGGACTGTCAGCTATTACTTCCAAATTTTTAAAACAGAAAGATGAATGAAAACACTTATTTGAAAAAAAAAATACTCTGTGCACTTTCCTCAAGTCAAATAGCCTCCCACAAAGTAAAAAAAGCCAGTGGAAAAAATACCTCATGTCATTAGTATAGCACTTCCATTTTATAACTTGGATGTAAGGCACAAAATAACTAACATCTGGCATTTTGCAAAATGCTGTTTACCTTTATTATCTAATGTCTAGTAGACTCAGACAGTAAGCAGTCTTGTTTAGACTGATTTAAATTCACATTTATTTTAATGCATGCCTATAAAATTTGAAATTTGCCATTTGGCTTGTATTTCTACTATGCTTACTTATGTCAGACACAGTAGTATAAATCCAAAATAAAGAGTCTGTAAAGCAATGCATGATAGTGACTACTACCACTAAGTGTGGGCAACCATTTTCAACACTATAAAGTACCACAAAAATAAACTTAATCTCTTTTCATATCTTGGACCAAAAGAATGAAAACTTGTGATTTTCTTTTATGCACAGTGTGCAAATAAAGAAATGTTTAAAACCTCTTTATATTGTGCATGTTGCTTTGTTTTTGAGCAGCAAATGTTTTGAAAGTAGTTTCATGATGATTATAAACGACAAATTGGGTGAAGGAAGTAGAACATTTTCAAAATTATATCCAAATATAAAATGAATTTGTAAATCATATTGTCATTGCTAAGAGCACACAAGAGTGGTCTTGATGACAGATCATGTTGGCTTTGTTAGACTTGTTTAAAACCATAGAAGAGGAACAAGAAAGAAAATGATAACATGAACATAGACTGACAAGTACTTTCCTCAACCACCTAAGTCTTACAAGATGACATAATTGGTTTTTAATGTATGTGAATTTTTCATATATAGTAAGAACTGTGTGGCCCCCTTTGGTAATAAATGAATTTATCTACTATGAGATACAACTTTGCCATGAAACAGAAAGTGTGGTGACTAAACTGAAACTACTGCTGTAAAAATATACTGCCTGGACTTTGATTAAATTCTCCTGCTTACATAAGGAGTTATCTGGAGCCAAAATATGTTGATCCTTCTTCACTATGTATGAAGGAGACAAAAACCCAAAGTCCTGATGGATCAACAAACTAAGTTAATTTTTTCTCGTCAGTTAGAGAAGAAATCCTTCTGTTTTCCTATGAGGGGTGGTAACCAGTCACTGCAGGTCATAGATTAAAACTCTGCTAAGAGAAACATAGGAAATGGGATTTCCAAATGGAGAAATACGAAGGAGGGATCTGAATTTTTGTGTCTAGAAATAGCCAAGCTGTAACACAAGTGAAACTTGCATATGAGCTGAGCTGAAATCTTGGTGTCAAAAGAACAAGTTGAGCAGCCACAGCCTAACTCAGGATTCTTTTTATGACAGGGGCTGAGTGGGTGTCACAGAAGACAGAAACATGGCAAGTACACAGTGATGCTTCTGAAAAGTATTCTGTCAGCCTTCAAAGATTTGCAGCTCGTGGACTTTATTAGACAAAGATTTTGACTTTGCATTTAATGTCTTCTAAGGAACCTTTATCTCATGAATTTATACATGTTGCTCTTTGAATCCATGTGTAAGGAGTTGACCCTAGCTGGATGCCAGACACCCACCAAAGTTTCTCTATTACTCCCCTCTGCACCTCGACAGGGGAGAGAAAATGTAACAGAGGGTTTGTGAGTAGAAATAAGGACAGAGAGAGATCACTTACCAAATATTGTCATGGGCAAAACAGTATCTAATCAGAGATACTAACTCAATATTACAAAAAAAAAAAACAAAAAAAAAAACAAAACAAAAAAAAAATTAAGGGCAGGAGAATGAGATGTAAAATAAGACCTTAAAAATAACTTCACAGCTCTAACTCCTTCCCCCCACAGTGGCACAGGGAGAGAGGGAATGGGTGTTATGGTCACTTTATCACAAGGTGTTCCTGCTGCTACTCAGGAAGAGGAATTCTTCCCACGCTCCAATATAGGGTACCTCCCACAGGCATCAGTCTTCTACAAACTTCTGCCACATGGGTCACTCTTCCATGGGGTTCAGTCCTTCAAGGACTGGCTGCTCCAATGTGGGTACCCCACAGGGTCACAAGGCCCCCTAGGAAACCAGCTCCAGCATGGGCTCCTCTCTCCATGGGTCCAACGGTCCCTGCCAGGAGGCTGCTCCAGCACAGGCCTCCCATGGGGTTGCAGCCTCCTCTCAGGCATCCTCCTGCTCCAGTGTGGGTCTCCTCCCAGGGCTGCAAGTGGATCTCTGTATCCCTTGGCCCTCCATGGGCTGCAGGGGCACAGCTGCCTCACCTTGGGCTGCACCACGGGCTGCAGGGGAATCTCAGCTCTGGCACCTGGAGCACCTCCTGCCCCTCCTTCTGCAGTGATCTTGGTGTCTGCAGAGCTGTTCCTCCCACGTGTTCTCACCCCATTCTTCTCTGGCCACAATTAAATCTGAGAAATAATCCTTTTTTCCTTCTTAAGTATGTTATCACAGAGGCACTACCACAATTTCTAAATGGCCAGCCTTTGCCAGTGGTGGCTCTGTCGTAGAGCCAGCTGTCATTGGCTCTGCTGGACATGGAGGAAGCTTCTGGCAGCTTCTCACAGAAGCCACCCCTGTAACCCTCCTGCTACTGACACCTGGCCATGCAAACCCAATACATTCCGTCCATCACATCTGTGAATCACATATATTAGAATTATCAGTAAAAACCCACATTCATCACAGAACCTACACTCACATCAAGAAAACTAACCAAACAAAGCAAAACAAAAATTCCACATACAAAAGCAAAATAACGTCATCATAGCACTGAAGGAAACTGGACAATTTACACAAAATCCATCCCTTGTCCCTTTGGTGCTGTTACTCAGATGTCTAACTCACACCATGATGTAACTTCTAGTATCTACAGCTTCCTACAGATAAAAAGTCCAACTGCTTAATTCTACTACATAAAGAATACAAACAGAAGAATCTCAAATGGTTTCAGTTAGGCAGCAGGTTTTTTTCTTCTCTGAACACAGTGTCTTTAAAAAGGCAAATCAACTCAAACCTGTGGGAAAATATGAATTCCATGAAATAGTTCTTTGGACATTCTTCTACCAGAGAAGACATTCGTTCCAGGACTGAGTTTTTTTTCCTGAAAAACTGTATTTATCTTCAGAATCTGAAAACTCAAAAAACCTATTATAATTTTCAGCACATTTGCTGAGGATAATGAGAGAAAGCAATGGATTCTGTTACCAATTGCAAATTAAAGAAAGTCTTGATAACTAAAAAGTATATAGGCATAGCAAAAGATAAACTACCATTTCCAATATCAAAAGAAATAAAAGACAGTATCATCTGTTATGATCATAACAGCTGGTTTCTACCAGCATAAATTTACAGTCAGAGCTCAAGAAGCCCTGAAGCCTCAATTATTAATACACAGTGTACATTCTGGTGTCATGGGAGAAATTCCTGGTCAAAACCTCATGTTCATCCAGACACGTCTACTCTTCATCTCTCTATCTGTAAATTAAATTTAATTCATGCCCCTATTCATTGCATTTTTGTTCTTCTCAGAAATACTACCATCTAATGAAAAAATTGAAGTTTAACTAACTCATCTGAAAAAAAGAGTATCAGAGGACATACACAGAGAGAACAAGAAGAACTTGTTAATTTTAAAAAGAAGGAAAATCTTTTTCCAAATGAGCTACATTTTTAGAAATAGTGGAAATGCTGACACTATATTCATGTTCATTTATGAACATGTAGTAGCTTAAATTGTTACTATTCTTCAACTGCTCATTACTGTGCCCTCAAATAAGATCTAATCATATAAATGGTGATTCCTTTCAGTATATTTCAGTGCACAGTAAAACATGTTAATTTAAACCATATAAATGAGAGCATTGCAGAATCAACTTTTATCACCATGGATTACAATAATATCCTAAATTAGGATAAATTAGGAGAATGATTAGACAGTATGCTTACGGTTTACCAAAGTCTTCGAAAAATATCTAAAAATATGCTATTTGCTTCATGCATTCAATTTTGCACTTTCAAAAGCTAAATAAGCTTTCAATCTTTTGAGAAACAGAAAACTTTGGAGGCTTAAAATTTTATATGAACCACTAAATAAATATTGCCTTGGGGCAGGCATGTGGAAACCATGGACTTCTAAAGAACCAGAACACCCTTGATAGCTTCATTAGTCCCAAATAGAATAATGATAACAACCCCTAACACACACTCAGCAGAAGATTCTATGGTCTTTGTGTCTTGTTCTTACTTAATTAATGCTTTCTGGGTTAGATTATATTTTATATTATTATAATACAAAGGCTATCATTGCTAAACTCAGTTTTTTAAGAGTTCTTACTTTCTCATGCATAAGGTATTTTACGATCCTGACCAGAATTTTTCATACAAAAACCCACAAACTCTCAAATATGGTGGGGTTTGCAAATATGGTGGGGATTATCAAAGTGCTACTATAATTTATGTGAGTGTGCTGTCACATAAATAACAAGAATAAATTGCAACTACTTTTTTTTTCCTAGGATTCTTTGTTTATCAAAGAAATTTTAGTAGCATCATTTTGTGTGAGAAAATTTCTGTCATAGTTAGGGGACATCTGATGTGGCACTTCAGCCTCTACATGTAGAGACATTGAATATTGATGCAAATTGACCTCTACATGTAGAGACATTGAATATTGATGCAAATTGACCACTAAAACTTGGTATAATAAATATTGTAGCAGACTGATTCTATTTCCTTCTGTCTTACTCACAGAGGTGGGCTAGATATTGTATCATGATATCAGTGGGGCATTATTTCACATTTACTAAAAATACAGTTTGAGTTATTCAGCATTTCATTATATGAAAAAAACTGAAATTTTTGACCATGGAAAATCTGACTCATGTCCAAAGGATGTTTCTAGAATGTTAGGATTTAACTGTAGAGATTTACAGGAAAACAAGGAAATTAATGTTCATGGATTAAATCTTCCTTGACAAAATTGGCTTTTATTTCTCAGAAGTAATAACCATCATCCACACTTAGGATCATAAAATGGATGGGGGTGGAAGGGACATTTAAGAATCCATCTAGTTCAACATCCATCAGTGGAGTGAGAATTGTTGAGGGGTCCAGACAACTGACATTTCCATGTTGTGTATGGGCAGCTTGGACATAGACTGGGCAACCCCACACATTCATGCTTCAGGGAGGTAGAGCTCTGGTTATCACACACTCACAGCACCAGGAGCTTCCCAGTCTCAAGCTGCTTATGCACACCAATTAACCATGTAAAACATGGCTCTGGGGACATCACTGTGAGATTGTGAGCTCTCAATGATCTACATAAAAATAAAAAGATTTGGTGGTATCTAATTTACGATTCAGTGTCAGTATCACACCATAACAAGTAATATGAATAATTTTAAACCCATCAGTTAGCTTGGAGGCAGATTTGTCATGTGCTAGAGATAGATGCTTTAAATGTTCTGTCAGTAATTGACTAGGATGCCAGTACTGATTGTACCCCCACTAAAAGTGCTCTGCTCATTCAGGGAGAACAAGGAGGGAACTTATAGTTTTGCTATATGAAACTGCAATCCTGAAAAACAGCCTGCCATTGCAAAGGATAAATAAATTTTAAAAATGATCTGTTTCTCAAATACCATCACAATTTATTTTCTCACCATTTTTAAAGAAATTCTCTAAGCACGCCAATTTTATAATGAACAGTGAAGCCAGATTTCTGTCACAAAAGTATATGGCTGTGCCAGAGAAGTAGTAGTTGGGATTAGAATTAGTTGTTCAGCAAACAGACACTTCCAAAACTATTGAAGGAACACTTAAAACTCCTAATAGATTTTCTATTTAATTTTTCTTCTTTTTTTGACCTAGATGTTTGGTCAACTTGTATAACAGTTGTACTAGGCTGCATTGTGTCAGCAAAATTAACTGGTTACAAATAGAGAGATTTCTATCAACAGAACAAAATCTGCATTTGTTCCTGAAGAAGAGCATATATTTTTGCATCAATACTCTCTCCAAATGATAGACAGATCCCCTGAAATGGAACCTAATACTTAAGTATTATACTTAATACTTAAGTATGCAAGCAGTAGAAACTCTGTTGACAAATTCTATTTTTCTTAAGCATTCATCACTGTAATAAATGAAATACACTTTATCCCACCAAATAAATAAAAATTGCATTATAAGGTAGAACTGATGATACAGAAAACAAGTGCAAATGGAACAGAACAATATGGAAAAGCAACTCTCTCTGTCATTTTGTCATTCTTTTAAAGACATATTTAGTAGATATTTCATACATATAATTTTAGCACTTTATAAGTGTTCATGGGTAAATCATGGGCCAAATACATAAACAATGAAAACAATATGGCAATTTATATGTGAAATATAAGCAAGTGATGACAAATACTGAGGTGCCTTATGACAGCCAGTAGGTTTTGAGATGCACTCTGCATGATAGTATTTTTCTCTCATTCAAGTGAGACACTTTTCTACATATTGACAGCAGTTGGGGAAATTTTTTTCTGCAATTTTTTTTATGATTAACTAATGATAACAGAAGGCATATCACAAAATCGATTACAGCATATTTCATGGTACATGGTTTACTGGGAGATAAGAGGCAGTTTCCTCCTTGAGTGGAAACCTTATATGGCTGGTGTTCTATTGCAATAAGTTCTCTTAACAGAAACTCTGTCAAAAAATTATCCACAAAGTGACCAAAGCAAAAGTGCACCAAGTTTTGAAACATAAAAATGGGGTACTTAGTGAGAGGACATTTAAAAAGATTACTATGTCATATTCCCAAAAGGATTCAAGTGAAAAAATTGCCTATGACCGAAGCTCATTTGATGGGCCTGAGTCCTAAAATAGTAAGCTACAATTCTGTCAGAATCAGCAAATCTTTCATCTGCATGATGGTATAACCTGATATATCCATATCCTACAGCAGAGATACCTTCATTAGTGATGGACCTGTATTTTATTCTTCAACCATCTATTTCCAACTGTTCATAAAATTCTCTAAAATATACCTGTCTAGACAGAGTGAAAATTTTCTTCAAACATGTAATATTACAGACAGTGTTCTTCTTACCTGAAAGCAATTTGGAAATGCTGGTGAGAGGATGGATTCCTTTATGAAGTCTCACATTGCTAGCTAACTTTGGCATATTTGTAAGGTGAAATGTCACAGAAACTTCATGAAAAATGGTCTATGCCCATGGAGGGAAAAATGGCACAACAACCAGAAAGAGAACAGTGATCCACAGGGGTTGAAATACTTCAGTTTTGTTTGGGCTTTACTATTAAGTGGAGATTGGCAAAAATAATAAGTCAAAAATTTCCCAGCAGCAGCTGCATCATCATGAGAAAATCTAAGCCTGCTGTACTTGGCAGCCTGAGCTAGAACGACAACAAAAGCTAAGGGCAGTGCAACTGGGGAAAGTGATTTTAAATGTAAGGTGACACTTATGAATCTTGTTATATAAAGTGGTGATAAAACA
>VZUA01104582.1:0-20506 GCA_013401035.1 Horornis vulcanius
CCTTCCAACCCAAACCATTCCCTGGTTTATGTCTCTGTTCCTATGCTTTGTTTCAGCACTGAGGCCTAAGGGATTCACTGCAGTGGGATTTTGCTGCTGTTTGTTGGCTGAGCAAAAAATGCTTAATAGAAAGCAGCAAAACCTCCATCTAGAGGTGATATCTGAGTGATATCTGAGTGATTTCAAGGCCTCTGGTCTTTGAATACCTCTGAAAGACCTGCCATGAAGATAACCCCGTTTCCCACTCAGCTGCTTTCACCTGCAGGGTTTTCACTCCCCAGCAGAAAGAGCTGAACCACTGAGCTTCCCCCAGGGCACTGATCACAACCCATAAAGTGCACCGAGGTTTATGGAAGGAAAAGCCGAGTTATGTTGGTCACACATCATATCTGAAGTTTATAAAGGGTTAATAAAAATTTAACAGGCAGTTTTGCAAATGGTTACTCACTTTGGTGCCTGATGTGGTCCTTCACAGGCATCATTTGCTCATTAGGATCAATCTGTAACACAGAACAGTCAGACCTGTGCTCTGCTTAGGGACAGAAATGATTTGGCTTCATTTTTCTGATGAGGAAGATATTTTAACAGAAACACAGTCCTTTGAAATACACAAATGAAAGGCTTGAAGTGGCCAGTGCTGTAAGGAACAAAATAAACTTTTAAATGTGTATTTTGTTTTTATCAGAAAAAAAAAAAATCAGTTTTGCTTGTTTCCTCTTTTTTTTTTTTCTTTTAAAATATGGAAAATAAATCTTGCAACCCTTTTCATCATATACTCTTTTTTTTTTGCCAGACTGACTTTAAAAAGCAATTCGTGAACAAATCCTTAACTAAGACCCTGTGCTTTTACGCTTATATAGCTATTCATTTAAAGTATTTTTAAAATTAAACCTTTGTTTTTCCATTAATGGAAATTTATGTAAATAAAGAATGAAAAAGAAGTCACTTTTGATCTAAGAAGACCTGTAACATTTTTGCCCAGCTCAGAAGTGATAAGGATTTCAAAATATGGTCTTAGAAAAATCTCTCTGCAAGGTAAAAACACTTTGAGAGCAACATAGGAAATGTTATTCTTTCAGAATATTTATCAGTTTTAAAAAAACGTTCTCCTGTATGTTTTTCTGTGGATTATGGAAAATGTTTCTCTTGCAGGAGCAGGGCAAGAAAAGTGGAGGCTTGGGGTTGCCTCCTTAATGGAAACCAGCATTACATAATGATTTCCAATAAAAAGAATGTTCTACCCGACTGGAGCTCCAGTCCTACAATAATCAGTCAGAATACAATTATCCATCCTGGAATTAGATCAGTAGAGCTGGTGAAAAAAAAAAACCAACAAACCAAAAAATCTTTTTTTCTTTGCTTTTTTTTGTTTCCCTAAATGAAAAGTTATTTTCAAAATTTATTTAAATGGAAATATGCTTGCCTGAACATCAAACACTGGAAAAGACCTCTCATCATAGAATTGTAAAATCATGGAATGGTTTGGGTTGGAAGGGATCTTTAAATCCCATCCCATTCCACCCCTGCCATGGCAGGGACACCTTCCACTGTCCCAGGCTGCTCCAAGCCCTGTCCAGCCTGGCCTTGGACACTTCCAGGGATCCAGGGGCAGCCACAGCTTCTCTGGGCACCCTGTGCCAGGGCCTCACCACTCTCCTAGCCAAGAATTCCTTCCCAATCTCCCACCCAGCCCTGCCCTCTGGCAGTGGGAAGCCATTCCCTGTGTCCTGTCCCTCCATCCCTTGTCCCAAGTCCCTCTCCAGCTTTCTTGGAGTCACTTTTGGCACTGGAAGAGGCTTTAAGGTCCCTCTGCAACTTTCTTTCCTCCAGGCTGAACACTCCCAGCTCTCCCAACCTGGCTCCAAAGCAGAGGGGCTCTATCACTCTGGTAATTTTTTGATAAAAATGATTTTTTTTTTGCCCCCTCCTCTTATTTAAATTTCACAAAACAAAAAAATGTTTTTTTTTTAATTCACCTTCTCCATGGGAAAAAAATTCCTATTTTCTGACTTGTTAACAATGAAGCTATACCCAACAGTGGGTGCCCTGGGAAGGTAGGTCCATGACTTTCAAAAAAAACCCTGCATATTTATGTGTTGGCAGATGGACAGACCCTCACCTTCTGCACAACAGGGGAGGACCTTCAGTGGGAATATGTTTGGGATGGCCTTGGGTTCCTTTTCAGGTGTAAGGCTGCATTTTAGGCATTACATGTTTTGAACATGGTCCATTCAATCCAAGTTCTGTCTTCAACGGGAAGGAGACACAAAGGGAGGTGTGCGTGTGGTGTTTCTCCCAAAAATCTCACTGCCTCCAGCTCGGAGGATTTCCTTAGCCTGATGTGACCCATCTTCCTAATGATCCCACCTGGAGTGCTCCTCCAAGTAATTGTCCAATCTGTCTGGGATCCCAGGAAAGCTTTTCACACCCAGAGCTCCCATAAGCAAAGATTTTCAGTGGTCTCTTCTCCACCATGGGGGAAATGCCTCCTTTTGTTCATTTGGAGCGTGGCTCCTTTGCATGGAGCTGCTCCTCTCCCACATCCTGCACAGAAATCCAGCTTGGGGAAGGTTTCCCACAAATGAATCATCTGCAATGCTCCCCAGAGCATTTCTTGATGCCCTCCATTCATGTGAAGTAACCAATAAATTTCAACAGCGTTCAGCTTGAGAGGGCTGATAAGATCACAGTGAGAAAGGGGACAGTGCCAAAAATATCCAGCTTTTTAAAGGATGTGCCATATAATGCTTTTAACATTTGGAGTCCCTGAGGCCAAGGGGATCATTAGATCATCTACTGTGACCTCTATAATGCAGGCTGGAGAGTTTTGCCTGTTTAGCCCCGTGCTGAACCCAGGAATAACTGGTGTTTAAGTGAATGGGTAACACTGAGAATATTAAAAAGCACCAGCACAAGAAACTGCAGCTTCAGTAGCAGGGAAGGAGAATGAATCTGTCAACTGGAAGCCACTGTCCTGGGACTGGAGAAGGAAAAACTAATGCCTAAACTCACACAAGTGAGGTAAGGAGGGCAGGATGCTCATGGCCACCACATATCCATTGTCTGACCTCATTTTTCTGGAGGGTCTGAGAGCAGAGTTTGATGCAAGGGGGCAGTGGGAGCATGGGAGATGCAGAAAATCCCATGTGGTTTTCTTAAGGACAGATTGTGTTGCTCTGACTCAATATATAATCATAGATATTCATTAAGATAGCTAACTTCTTTGGCAAGGGGAAACTCATGTTCCAAATCTGGCCCCAAACAATTTAATATTGGGTTTGAACAAAAAAAGAAGTGAGGATTACACTAGAAACACCTTGTACCTTCAACAGAGCAATAAGTCAAAGAAAATATTCTTTTTTTTTTTGGAGACTGACATCTGAAGAACCTGTTGAAGGAGTGAGAAATAAAAGTACCACAACTTTGACCATACTGTTAAACCTGAGCAATACCAAAGAGGCAGCCAAAGTAATCTGGTGGTGTGGAAGACAACTGGCCACACAAAGGCAAGGTCAAGTGCAAGCCAGAACAATTCCCTGGACTGGACAGCAGAGGTTTGGAAATGCAGAAGATGGGACAGAAGGACACACTCCTTCTTGGTGGGCTGACCAAGGACCACCAGCATGAAAATAGATGATATGTTGGTCACAGACATGTTTAGGCTGAAAATCAGGATAAATTAGATCCTGAGAGACGTGGGAGTCTGGACACCTCACCAAACTCAGGGCATGAAGAGCCCACAGCTTCTTGTAGGCACAATCCTGGGATTGGAAACGAAAGCTTGTGGTATGATGTGCTGGGTGTTTGACTGTCTGGAATTTCCAAGTGGGATTAGAAGAACAGCTGATGCCCATGTTTGTCATAGAGCATTTACAGCACATTAAATTAATCACAGGCTTTGGAACTTCCTGGCTCTTGCAGGGGATGAGCATTATTTCCTCACCACAGCTCCTTTCCTGCTCCTTGTGCAATCTCACTCCTGGATTTGTTTTTTTTGCCTTTCCCTAAAGCCTAGTGACTGGTCCCAGGCAGAGCTGGTGACCACAACCCCAAGATGCTCCTCAGACAGGCCTTGGTCGCTGCCTCTGTTGTAAAAGCATTAGTAGATCTGTGCTCAAGCACAAATTTTCTTCCCACTTAATTAGTCAATTATGGTTAGGAGTCCTGCTTCTCCCACAGGATGCATCATGGGCCACTTCCTTTTTCCCCTGGCATAATTTATACTCCTGCATGGACCAAGCTTGATCTCTCCTGTTCTCTTTCTGTGCCACACTTCAGTTTTTGAGGCTTTCTCAACTCATGTCTGGAGAGCTCGGCTGTGAAGTTTTTGATCTTTCCCTGGGCTGGAAGAAAAACATCACACAACTGAGTGAATGACTAGAAATTGCTCACCTGCCCACAGTGACTGTGCTTACCTGTCCACCTGTCAGCATAACTTTTGCATTTAATTTGGGTGATTTTTTTGCTGCACTTGCTGTAGTATATAGAGGAGGAGTTTATGCACCTGTTTTCACTGTAGCAACTGTGAGTGTAACAAATCTCTCACAACCTTGAGGTATTGAACACTCTTTTCGATAAAGCAGTGTCAGGGAGAACAGAAGAAGAATAAGCTAAATAAACACAGTCTCCTGATGCCTTGGGAAGGCTGAGCTGGAACAGAGACTGGCCAGAGCTAAGAGAATAAAGTAGATATTTATTAAAAGGCCTTTAAGGATATACCTTGGGCAGGACAAGAGCCTGGCCAGGGCTACACCCAAGGTGGATTTAGAATGGTCACCAAATGGATGACCGGTCACGAGGCCTCACACCTTTATAAGTTTTGGTTCATTTGCATATTGGGGTTTAATTGTCCAATTACAGCTTCAGATTATGAAGTCCCATCCCCCTTGTTCTCTCTCTTCAGCCACCCTTGTCTGTGCTTTTGGGCCTGAAACTTGTACTTGTTGTTCTTGGTCTTCAGTAGGATAAGGATTTGTTTTGTCTACCTATTCTGTGAAGAGAGCTGACTAACACTGAATGTGAGGCTTAGAACTGCACCCCTAGGCAGCACAGAATCTGAAAAAGATGAAAGCTAAAACTTAAGGCATCACTCCCTCCCAGGAGCTACCTTTGATTGATCCATTGGCTCAATGATTAATTGATCAAACCTGCTTTGGCAAAGATTCCTTCTCAGGATGTCAAAATAAAGGAACAGAAGTGCTCTTTATCTTTTTCTCCATGGCCATCTCTTTAATCTCCTGTTAACACCTTTTCTGCTGAGGCTGGAGCTGTGTTTTCACTCTAGGTTTAACTGGGTTCTTGCACAAACCTTTCAGATAAAGCCAATGTGAGTGTAGGAGCAGGTGGGTGTCTCTGAGCACCTGCAGGACCACATGGCACAAAGTGACCACCACTGGTGAGTGTGGCCACTCTCCTGGGATGTGTCAGCCAGAGTCCACACTCATGCCTGGCAATGGCTGTGCCCTATTCTGCTACACCTTCAGCCTAAAATAAGGCAGGAGTGTGATGGGTTTCACCAGCCCTACAAATCAGGCTCAGTCTTTGTGTCACACTGCAGAGAAGGAACAAGGAGAAAAGCATCATTTGACATTCAGGGAGCTCTGGAAGCCACCATTTGTCTGTAGGAGAGCTTGGCCAGGCCTCTTTTCACTGCTGGGCACAGGGGACAGCAGCCTTCTCCCACCATCTGTGTATAATAAATGAAGAATTTGGGTCATAAAAATTTCTACCCTGTTTAAGATGCACGGTATTGCTTTGCTCAAGCTAACTGCCCCTGGCAGTTCCAGTTAATACTTCCGTTTGAAATAAAAACCTTAAAAGCCTTTTAAGTTGACATTTAAAGTAATTTGGGAAACAATGTGAAAACATAATCTCTCTTCCAGGGTCTTTTTGCAAGGTATGGTGTGTAGCAGCTCTGCAAAGCCTTTTCCCATGGCAGACAAGCTCCGTGAAGCCTCGGGAAGAAATGTTTATCCAGGTTGTGCAATACCATCTCTGGCTCCCAGCCTGGCCTTGCACTGCTGTGAGCATGGTCAATGCCTCTTTTCTCCAAGGGTTTGTGCCAGCTGATGGGAAATAAAATAACACTGGAGCAGGTGAAGGTGTTTAAGGAGGCCTTGGCACTCTCCAGGAGCGTGTGGCACATCTCAGCCTTCCTGAGCAGGCCAGAGCCATCCACCCCTGAATGGAGCTGCCTGGCACAGCCTGGCACAGCCTGGCACAGCCTGATGGATCCTGTTCCATCATCTGCACAGGGCCTGACCCCCACATCCCACCCCCCTGCAGGGCAAGGCCCTGGATCTCCTGATTTTCCCAAGGGAACCATGAGTCACCTCTTCCCAGACAAATCCCTCTGCACCTGCACCGACCCTTGGCAAAGGAAGTGGGAAGATGGTTTTGTGCAAAATACCCCAAATGTTTTCACTTTGCAAGGGCTGGTTGGGCCCGTTTTCCTGGCAATTATTTTTAGCTATTTTTCCACAAACATTTTTTCCCTCAAAAATGCACAGAAGTTTTTGGGTTTGTTTTTTATTTTTTTTTCAATCTTTTTTATTTTTTTTCAATTATCATGTGCTTGGAATCCTGTCTTTAGCAAGTGCATGGCTGAACAGCTGTCTGTGACATGGAGAATTACAAACATCATTTCAGCTCATGATTTTGTTTACATAGTTTGTGGAAAAATGGTAGAGCTTCAGAGATGTCTCAGTGATGTTAGAAATTTTTTTTTTCTCAGG
Source organism: Horornis vulcanius (assembly GCA_013401035.1). NCBI lineage: Eukaryota > Metazoa > Chordata > Aves > Passeriformes > Scotocercidae > Horornis > Horornis vulcanius. The sequence goes on from VZUA01104582.1 coordinate 6,735, forward strand.
AATTTTGTGGTAGAAACAAGGCCTTTCTGGTGAAGTGAAACCTTTAAGTGCACCACACCAGACACAGGCAACTTTGAATTCAATAGTAGTCAGAGTTTTACTGTAAAACAAATGAATAGAACCCCAACCTCCACCCCCCCAAAAAAAAACCCACAAAAAAACCCACAAGCCCCCCCAAAACAAACAAACAAACAAATGAAAGGCCAGCATGGAGGGGGAATTGTTTTGAAATTGTTTCCAAATTTTTCTTTCTATTTACTCTGCAGCTGTATGAGTGCTACTCCAAGACACTCCAGTTTTGGCCAGTCCCAGGAAGTATATGGTGAGAGGTTTCCCAATGGCACTAACCAGAGAGATCATGGAGAGGAAATAAAATATGGGTTTACTGGAGGCACCAGGGACAGAGTTCACCTGATGGTTCAACAAATCAAAGTCTCCATCTGAGCTATCCACCTTACATTCCTCTACAGGCAACAGAGGTCTGATCAATACAGGGTTTAGACCACATGGATGGTCAAGGGAATCTTCATCCTCCTCAAACTAAAGTAAATGCCCACCTTTTGCCAGGAAAATCCCATGTGAAAGGTGATCTTTTTTCCCACCCAATATAAAGAAAATCTTGAGATGAATTGCTCAGGTGAAGATATCCATGGCTTTGACAACAAAATTAAAAGATAACGCTTTTTAAGTTGATCAAGTGTCTTCCAGTGCAGACAGACAGGTGGTTGTGAGTGCTGTGGTGACACTTCTTAATTAATTCCAATCACTTAATGAGTTTTAAAAGATGATTCTGGAGTACCAACCACCAGGCATATGTTCAATACTGGCCAGGAACAGGAGTTTCTATTCTGCCAGAGCTTCCATTGTTTTGTAAAATGAGAATCATTCCCATTTAGAATTAAAAGTCACAATTGCCTCCAGGATAAAAAAACTGAAAGGGGATTGGGATGTTTTGTTAGACTGTGTTGAAGGAGGTAATTTGTTTTGACTTTTACATTGTATCAACTGTTAAGTGTAGCTGAACATGTAGAACTACATAATCTGCTCTAATAGAACAGGATTGTATTATGATAGAAAAGTCAAAATGTCACAAATTGAAACTACACTATCAAAATGCAATGTTTTGACTTTTTCCTGACCAAAGAGTGTCATTGACATTTGAACAAGTTCCTGCTTGATTTCAGAAGGAACAGCATTTTCCAGTGGAAAACCTCTTGGTCAAAAATATTTTGACTGGCTGAGCCAGGGACAGAAATGGAGGGTGAGAACAGGAGAAAGAAGGGCTGTGGATTTCTGCTTGAGTTTTCTGCTCAGTCCTACTCTGGCCATCTCAGGGTCTGTGGGACAGGAGTGGAGCTGGGAATGAGACATGAACCCTCTTACACAGTTATAGAGTGCCACTGACCTGCTCTGCTCTTCACTCTGCTGAGGGACCAACCCTGGCAGTAACCCAGAGATCCTCTGGGATTATCCCACCTCTCTGGATAAAGAAATCTTGGTTGTCTTCTACTCTGTTTGGCTTAGGGGCAGCAGATGTTGCACTCTAGTGTGGCCTTGCCCATTTCAGGCACAGTCAGACCTGGTACTTTGATCAACAGATCAATCTTAACAGCACAGCCAGTATATTGAGATTTAGCCAATAGTGATAAACAACTCTCCCTTTCTCAAATTTTGGATTTTTTTTCCCATCAAAGTTCTGCAGAGCAAGAGGGAAAGTTTCCTCTCTGTAGTTTTCACCTGGAAAACCCAAGGTTTTTGAACTCTGTTTTCTTGCCACCCAGTAAGTCCAGCACTAAACAGTTTCATAATCCCCAGAGATGAGTTATTGCTGATGGAAAGCTGAGCAGCAGATATTGTCACTAAGGTCCTTTTAGACTGTGGCTCAGGACAGTGTCTCCTCTCAGCTTCACTGATACCTGTCCCTGCAGCTGAAGGCTGTGGTTGAACCGAGTCCCTGATATTTGGGAACTTCTGGTCTAGAAAAAAAATAGTGATTTTTTTTTTTTTCTGGTCCTCTTGATGTACATAGAATTTCTGGAGTTTTCCTTCCATGGTGCATTTCCAACACCCTGACTCTCCATTTTAAGGCTCAACTCTACTGAGTCCCAGCCCAGTGTTTAGTTGTTAACTCACAGTACCACTGTCCTGAAGACAGAAACTTCCCTTATTTAGAACCTACAGAATTCATAGAGCACATAACTTACTGTTGAGACCAAGGGGCTGCTTGTCCCAGGGGGTCTGCAATCAAAGCCTTGTTGCAGTGAGGACTCGTGGTCAGTGTCTGACCCGTGGAAGCTCCACTGATGTGTGTTTTCAGCTCCTTAACACACGCTCTAGACCCACCAGAAATATGTTTTCCATCTAGGCCCTTCCTAAGCCATACTGAAAATGATGGCCTGAGTAAAATTTTACGCCACACTTGAAGGTTTATGAGTTTGCAACGCGTAATTTACCCCTGGTGAGGGACTCAGTGGTGGTTTCGTGCTCTCTGTAATGCTCAGCCAACATTGGCCCTAAAGATAGATCATCAGTGTTTAAATTGTGAAAAGAATGTTGATGACATTTTCTTTTCTTTACTCCGCTCTAGACAAGAGAGGTTCATGTAAAACATAAGCTCTGGCCCCTTTCCAACGTTAATGCAATTTACTGCAAAAGTGCTCACTTTTTTAATTAAGCTGGAATGCTGCTACTCTTCCTAGGAATGCAAAGCCAATGGGTTACTGACAGAGGGAAGGGCTGATGACGGCAATCTACAATTAACTGAGCAGGGAAAGGCTTTGCTCAGGAGTAAAATTTACTCAAGGAGCAGCTTTGGGTCCCGGCAAGCAGAGAGGCTGTTCAACTGTCTGAGGAGTAATTCTGCAACCTCTTCCCTCTTCGGTGAAGTCACCGTGATCAAGTGGCTGGGATGTGAATTTCATAGGCTGATCTAGTTTCTGAATAAATAAAAGTCTGGAATTTAATTTTTTTTTTAAACTTCAAATGGCTCAAAATGAAGAATCTACACCCCCTCCACATGTGCCCGTAGAAAGCTGTTTATGAAAGGAGAGCATAAAATATTTGATCATGGTTTTGATCCAGAACATGCAAACATTTGTCCTCTTGTGCCGGCTTCACCTGGTGGCTTTCATTTTCTTCGACATAAAGACAGGGTGAAGCAAAGTAATAGAAAAATAGAAAACATCTTTGTCGAAAATGAGATTGCAGCTGTGTAACTGGAGCGCACAACCATAAATCAGAATGTCAAATCCAAAGCACATGACTTTTTGCGAGTTCTCCATGTGTGCTATAATGTGATTACAGCCTGGTTACTATTATGATTTAAAACAAAGTCTTTCATGCTAGAAACAAAATGCGGAATGTGAGCAGCCTGGGGGAGAGAGACGGGAGACTTAGCCCTGCCTGTCAGAGGTGGGCTAGAGGGTTTCAAGTGCTTCTCCGTCAGGTGTGAGGGAAGGACTCAACCCCAGCTTTGGCTGCAGTCTCAACATCAGGGACGAATTAGCCAGTGCTGCTCAGCTCTGCCTCACAATCCTCAATTAGGGATGGGGTAGGTTTCTGTCTCCCCATGTCGTAGAAAATCCTAAAGCCAAATACACAGATTACAGAAGTCATTCTTTTCTGTCTATCATATAAACAAATGGTCCAGCTGTTATTGCTAAGATTCCAGTTTGAAAACTTGGACTTTCTTGTATAAACTTCAATGTAATGGTATTTAAAGTGTCATAGACAATAAGCATCTAATCCTAGTCAATAAATTGCAGACTAGTTGCATGAGCTTCTAGAGCTGTTAAAGACAGCTGTGCTTTTTTTGTAATTCAAGTCATTTCCAAATTGGGCAGCCCTCCTGGTGTATTTTCAGACAAACACAGTGTGCTCAGAAAATGTGTTGTTTAGAGCAGCACGAGCATGAAGGCAAGGGCGTCACAATCACCCAGAGAGAGAGGGGGATCACATTCTCCATTTCTAAGAAGCTCAGGTTGACAAGGGGGAATTGCTGTGATGTCTGTGAAATTAGTAAATGGCCCTGCAGATCTCCCAAAGGGAAAAATGTGGCCCCTGTGGAGAAGAAGGAGAATATTCCTATTAACTTCAGTTGAGCCAGCAATATAAATGGGTCTGTAGAGACTCCCATTCCTTTCAGAGAGAGGGGAAAGAGGGCAAGCATTTTTTAACTATCAGCTGTTTGGGAGAAACAGCAGCCTGCAAGGTCTGAAGAGGGTGGTCAAAGCAATCTTTTCCAGGAATCAGCCAGCTGCCGTGCCCCTGAGGAAGGCTGGTTAGGAGCCACATGGGCTCCACCAACGTGAGGTGTCTGGGACACATCTCAATGCACATGACTTCTCCTGCTGGGATCAAACACGAGGGGTCAGAACAGGGCTCCCTGGGTAGCGAATTTTGGGATCGCGATCAGGGTTTTGCAGAAAAAGCGGCAACCACCAGCCCCTCTAATTCCTCTTGTTGACCTCAGTAGGAGATCAATGCTTCTGAAGACCAGACAGGTGCTTGCAATAAGCTTTCAGAGCCTCCCCACCAGGCTCAGGGTGGAAAGCTTGGCTCAGATGTGTATTTGCGAGGTATTTCAAACGTTACATTTGAAACCAGTTAGCACAGGGTCACTGCCTGGTACCGGGGGTGCCCTGTGGGATTTGGTGGAGTTGAAAGGTGCACTTGCTGCTGGGCTGTCACTCTCCCTCTGCGGCAGCTGCAGTGACAAACATCCAGTCGAGCTGTTTCGAGGGTATTTTTCCACATCTGTGAGCACCAGGCAGATTAATCTATTTCTTTCCCTCCCACCCCCAACCCCCGTAAGTCGTTTTATGGCCATCAGAAGGTTTACACCTGAGGAGCAGCCCTGCCTCCTGCTCCGCGGTGCTCAACATCTGCCCCTCAGCATGGATCAAATATCCCTCTCCTTGTCAGCAGCATGAGTAAAACAGACAAGCTGGTGGAGAAAATATAAATCAAAAGCCTCCACTGCAGGGCAGGATTTTTCCGGACCTTTTCACGGGGCCGAGTCCCCGGCGCGTTCACCTGAGGCTGCATAAATCCCACTGAGCACCTGCTGCAAGGGCATCCCAACACCAGGCTGGGTTTAAATATGTGCAGGCAAGATGCTTCTTTCCAACCCATCTCCCTGTGTTGCCCCAGCACTGCGTGGGGAAGGGTCCCAGGATGGGCAGCCAAGCCCCAGTCCTGAAGCTGGGAGCCTTGGGCTCAATTTCCAGCTTGGCCACAGGCTTCCTGTGTGGTCTTGGGCAAATCATACAGTGCACGGCCCGCTCTCAGCGTGCTGATATTTTGAGAGAGCCGTGGTTTGGCAGGTGAACGAGAGGAGAGGAGGGTTTATTATTAGCGCCGGTCGCAGCACAAGCGCCGGCTCCGTTGCTGTTTTGCAACTCTCTCGGAGCAGGGTTAGGAGGGGAAGGCTCATCCAAACTCGTGCACCCCGGGGATTCATCCCTGCCTCGTGTGCAAGTGGCAGCATCTCCGGGAAAGCAACTCTTGCTGCTCCAAGCAGCCGAGAAACCAGCCCACCATCACGTACGTCCTCAGGAATGTGCGCCTGTGTGGGTCTCTGTAGACAACCCTGATTCATCACCTCCAAAGCAATTAATAAAAACTCAGGCTGGCCCTTCCCCAATATATTGAAAATGATTTGCAATTTGAGAGCGAGAGTCAGTGTTGTTTTTCACATGGAATCAGTTTAATTAATCACACTGTTTGAACAGCTGGGTCCACCATGCACTTCTACTCGAGTTCAGCATTCCTAGAAAACTTGTCAAGTATGAATCAAAATAATACCATCTCCCTGCTTCCAGTGATTAATCGTATATCTCTCCTCCTCATTCACACCTAAACATCAGCTAAATCAAAAGCAGCCTCCTTCCCCACCATGGAGTTTGTGGCTACTTGCCAGTCTAGGATAAATTATCTAGAGAAGGCTTTGAAAAGCTGTTGGGTTACCCTCAAACTTTTGTTATCAAGGTCTGTTGCAATTTCACATGTATTTGTAGTCTCTAGGAGCCAGGGACCGCACAGGAAAAGTGCACATTCCAAAATTAAGGATTTGTGGCACAGAATTAAAAAAATAAAATTAATTTCTTGCATCTGGAAGTCCAAGTGAGGTATTTGCGGGAGGTCTCCAAAGGGCGTCTGAACAAAGGGTCAGAGTTTGGAAGAATATGGCTCTGATTTCCAGCGAGGAGTCTGGTATGTCCTGCACATTTCTGTTTGCTTAAAACAAGGTTCTGACTCGGGCTTTGAGGCACTCTGCCGGCACAGATGCTGGATCCTGGTCACCAACACCACGTGTGAGCTTGGGATAGCAGGGCTCAGGCATGGAATGGTGGCTCTGCAAGCCAGAATGAACATGGAAGAGGTGGATACACGTGGGATTTGTCCCAATCCTGAGGGACTCTTGCCAACTGGGTACAAATTACGGCTCCACTGGCCCTACCCAGAAAAGAACAGGTTTTGAGAGTGCAAAAGTGAAGATGTTTGTGGAAACAAGGGAAAGCTTTGGGCAGACATTGGAAGTTTGGCTTTTGGAGGGCAAAGAGAAGCCCTTGAAGCTGTTGGGATTGCCCACCCCAGTGGAGTCATAGGACAGCACAGCAATTTTACTCACCAAATGCACTCCCCTCTGCAGAAACCTGTCCCCAGCCCTGGGAAGTGTTAAGTCTTTTCCTCCTTGGAAAAGCCCTGGGTTTTCCTCCTGCCATGCCATTGGGCATGAGCCTTGGGAAATCAAAAATGGGATAGAAATAGATGAGCCTTCCCTGAGAAACATCCAAGAGGAGCTAAATAAATATGAGGTTTCTTTCCAGTGAAGTTAGGATCAAGGAAGGAAGGCGATTGGAGGCAATAGGGAACTAAAAGGTAGCACCTGGTCCTTTTCAGGGATCACCAGTAGAAAGAGGCTTTCTCTGGGGAGGGAAAGTGTCCAGAGGAGCCTTTTCTTCAGCACAGCAGGAGATGCCAGTAGGGAAATGAGGTTTGGAGACATTGCTTTGATGCCTCCTTCTGGTCCCAACATCTCTACACTGCAGGAGAAAGGCATCAGGCCTGGAGATATGGCCTTGATCACCCTAGAGGACAATCAATCCATCTGTGCTCCACAGAGAAGTACCCCATGCAGGCACTTGAACTGCCTTCAAGTGACAAAGTGCTGCCTAAAAGGAACAAATACTGTTCTGGTCACAGTGTTACAGGGCCAGGACAAGGCAATGAGCCCAATCTCCAGGCAGCACAGTGGCATCCAGGGATGGAGAGATGAACAGAGAAGCTTGAGGCTGCTCTCCCACCCTCCTCTCACAGCATTCTGCTTCGACATTCATGCCATTCCACCCATCCATTCCCCACGAGTGAGTCCTTCCCGTGTACTTCCATGGGAAACACCATAAAATAGGAGTAAGCAGGGGTGAGGAGAAGCTTTGTCCTGCCAGGATGGCTGTGGAAGGCCTGATGGGAACCCATCAATCCACCCTGTCACCAGGGGTGCCAATTAACCAGAGTAAAGTGCCTTTGGGAGATAAGCAAATCCAATCGTTGACCTTCTGAGGACTGAGCGATAGCAGGACAAGTCCTTAACTTGACAGCTGAGCAGGCAGCACATGACGTGTCCCTGTTGCTGGAGGCTTTTCCCAGAGGTTCCCTGTCTGCTTTTTAAGCCTGTGGTCCTGCATTTTGGTGGTGATTTTATGAATTCTTTCAGAGAGGAAAAGGGCGGGTGTCGTTTTCTCGGGATCGTCGTGTTTTTCCATCCCCGCCGTCCTCTGACCCATCTGCCAGAGCCCTGCCACGACTTCTGGCAGAGCAGATGTCCTCAAGAGTGACATGCAAGTGTGTCTGCCAGAGGACGTGTGTCAGAGCGCCTGCCAGGGGTTTGTCCTTAAATGTGCTGTTGGTGACATCCCCTGCTCTGCTGAGAACGTATAAAACACCAGACTGCTGCAAAGTCAGCCCTCAGAATGAATCACACCTCACTGCCCCACTCAGAGTGTTCAGGCAGGCTTGGTTTGCTCTGCAAACCCTTCAGGAGTTCCCTGCCCTCCCTTCAGCTGCCTGGGGTCACACATGGGAGGGAATAATCTGTCCCTGCATCCATTGTTGACAGGAAAAACCATCCTGGTTTGCTTGCAGCAAACCCAAGGAACTTTCTAACAGGCAAGATTAAAAAAAATGAGGATGGGAGTACCTGGGGAGGGTGTGGTGTCTCCATCACCAGGCTGAGCTGGTTCTGTCACGGGGCAGGAGGATGGAGAAGGAGACCTCCGGAGTGCTCCCAGCCCTGGGACCCACACATCTGTGCATGCAAAAGATGTGATGATGAAATGATTTTGCTGCTCCCTCAGGCTTCTCAGCCACAAATTCCCCTCATCAGATCCCACTTCTTCTATATGATTCTGGCAAGAAAGTGCATACTTTGAAAAAAAAATTAAAAGGAAAAAAAAAAAAGAAAAGGAAAAGAAAAACCCTGGGTTTGCTCTCCATAATGATACCAGATATCCTGCCAACAAAAATACAAACCCTGAAATGGATCTAGTTCTTTTCCCACATTTTTCTAAATATAAGGTCTGAATAGCAGCTCCAAGCTCTCACTTGGAAGGAAAGCTGCAGCCCAGGGTTGGGGTTTAGCTCAGCAGGGGGATGATTGCCTCCGGCAGTGCCTCAGGAGTGCATCCTGGATGGGGGGTTCCCCGGGAAGCTGAGCTGCTCCATCGGGGCTGAAGCACATGGGCAAATGTGTGGGGCAGTCCAGGCTTCCAGCAACACCTTTTGCTGCATCCAAGCTAGAGGGAGGCTTGTGTTGGGATAACAAATGGAGCAAAAGCAGCCAGGAGCTGGGATCCTTGTCTGGGTGGACTGAGGCACCAAGGGGATCTGCAGCCAGGGGAGCAACCACTGCTGAGCTCTGATCCTCCCTGGAGGGTTCCCCACCTGGCTGTACTTTGATCAGATCCCAGAGGTGCCAACCCACACCCTTATCAATTTTCTCCAAAAGATTAATGGACAACTCTAAATCAGCAGTGAAGGGACCAGTGCTGCTGCCTGCATTGGGCAGTTCTAGTTTCTCACTGCTTGGATTACAAAAAAAAATTTAAAAAATAAAATTAATTAAAGATAAATTAAAAATACAATCTTGAGATCAGAAGTGGGGTTTTTTTCCCATTAGTGCACATACAGTTCCCAACCCTTGGGTCTTGCCATAGGGTCCAGGATGGAAACAACAGGGATTGCAGCCCAGCCTTGCACAGGTATCAGAATATAAAGATGCTGGTGAGTTCAGCAGCAGTTTGGGCCAGTGCAGATCAGTGAATGCTGTATGAGGCCAGGGTATGTTCATTTCTGATTGCTTCAGCTCTCTCTGGATGCTGTGGAATTGTTTCTGCCCTGCCTGGGATGTTCCAGAGAAAGAGCAGCTGAACCTGAGAGCATCACAGGCAAATTAAAGGCCAGGTGGGGAATCTACTGAAATGAGCAGCTTTGGCTTGGGGTCACTATTAAAATCTGAATATGTGTTTCTTTTCAGCTGGACTGTCCCATGGGCTGCAAGGCTGGGTTTTCTTCCATTCACAATTCAATCACAGATCCTTTTCAAGGTCTTTTCCAGCTCTTGGACTGCATTAGGTTTACAGGACCATCCACCACCTCCTCTTCAGGTGGTTTCCATGGAGTATTTTTGCTCCTTTCACTCTCTCTTCTGCCTTGGCAGGAGCAGGGGAGGTTGGAGGTGCCAATGGAAACAGAGAGCTTACAACACCCAGCTTCTGGCCCTGGAGGAGAGGGGTGCCCTGAGGAAGCCTGAAAAAGTTCTGGAGACACCTGAGGACACTGCTGGACCTTCCCCTGAGCCAGAGCCACCTTCCCAGCAGCTTCCCCAAGCCACACTTGTCAAACAAAGCATCCGTTAAAAGAAATTACCATTTTTCCAAACGACCTTTTGGAAAAGATCACCATTTTGGAAACAGTGTTGGCTTTTTGGTTTTTTTTCAATAAGGACATTGGAAAATGCTGATTTTTATTTTATTTTTTCCCCTCCATTTTCATTTTTTCCTCTCATTCTCTCCCCCTTTTTTTTTTTGTTTTTTTTTTCTTTTCCATTTCCAAAGTCTGGATCCTCTGGTCCTCCCATTAAATGAAAATGTTCCTTTGAGTGGGAAGCTGCAGGGATGTGTCTGGGTGAAGCCTCCTAGGGATGTCTGGCCCTGAGCTTGGTGGGAACGGGCATTCATTCACTCAGAGCAGACTTTTTTTTGTGTGGCAGTCTCTGAACAGTCCCTGGTATCTGCCTGCACTGTTTCAAATGTAAGTCATTCAAAACATCCCCTGTGTTTTTTTGCTCATAAAACTGCTGAGGTACATCCTGTACAGTGAACCAATTACTCAGCTTTGAGCAGATATTTATGCTAATTATCCATGGGAAACTCTTTCTGCCATTGTAGTTTTTCATCTGCTGGCATAATATTCCAAAGGTTTTATGTGGCGTTAACTATCAGCAATAAAATCCCCTAAAAGTAACATGAGAAGGAATAATCTGCTCTGTGCACATTTATTTTCTTTAAATGTTCTTGATTTACTATCTATGAGATGAAAGTGTTTACACTCAGCACTTCCTCCCCAGCACTGCAGCAGCCTCCTCTCCCTGCCTGCTCTTGCTCCAGTTTATTTACCAAAGAATATTCATATTTTGTAAATCCCAGGTATTTATTCCCTTGATTATTTTGGCATGGTGCATTTTGAGGATGCTTGCTTTGTTTTAAGCAAATCTTTTTTTCTGCCTTTGAAAAGCAGAGCACTAGTAAAAACAAAGGCAACAGCAATATTTGTTAATGTAAGTCCACGCTCCTAAAATATTTATTCTTTTTTCATATGAAGAAGATTAAATGCTTGCAAAATTCTACAGACACATGCACATATTTGACCCAGAAGGATGTCTCTTGGGATTTGTAACAGCAAATGTGTGTTGAACAAAACGTCTTGGCCCTGTACAAACTTACTTTGTGTTCTGAAAGCCAAAAACTTCATTTTAGCATGACCTTAGAAGAATAGTGATACTTTTAGTATTTCCTGGTATTTGGTGCAAGGAATGTTTTTATTTGAATGCAGATGTCATTTGGTTTACAGGAAGGATTTGGTAACATGTCCATGCCAGTACTGCACTTATCCCAAATTTCCTGCTATGGAGGAAGAACATATGTCAAAGCTCACTGTTTGTTAAATTGAAAAGATTCAGTACACCAGAAGCTTCTCTTCTAAACATTGTGACTTTGTGCAATTTACAGAATGTTCTATCTCCATTAAACAATAAACCCTTGACCCCTGGAGCTGGCTTTCAGGATCCTGCTATTTGAGAAGGTAGACATAATGGATGGCAATAATAAATGAAAAGTTCAAGAGGTTAAGAAAAACTGTTTAATTATTTCTCTAGAGCGTGGGCTGCAGAAGAATTGCATATCTGCCTTCTCTCCTGCAGGAACCCTGCAAGGAATGACTGGGGCAGTGCAGCTTGGGCAGGGGATAAAGCAGGTTGCTGGCCCTCAGCTGTGTTTATGAACAAACAGTCTCTGGATACTCTTCCATCGCTGAACCCTTCAGCTTTCTGTGAGTTAACTCCCTGCCAGCAGCGAGCCTGTGCCAGCCCCACAAACCTCAGCATCTGTTTTGCAAGGCTCTTTTATTTGTTAGCATGTGAAAGCTATTGCTCATGTGTGCTTCCCAGCTGTGGTGTGCTTGGGCTTGGTATCTTTAAAGAAATCTCTGCTTTATTCGCTTGTTGAACCCAGACACACACAAAGCAGAGAGTTCTCCCCTCCCTGCATGAGCCAGTAATGCAACCTCTGCTGACAGGTCACCCTTCCCTGCCTTTCCTCTGTGCAAACCCAGGACAAACTTCATGACAAGAAAATCAGGAGGCTTTTCCTTCCTTCCCTTGAACAGGCAGCTCTCCTTGTTACACTCCTGTTTGGTTTCTGTCACAGCATTTGCTGCATTCAATTACCACGGGCTGTATCATGGGACCGAGAGCCCTGAGCTAAAATCATCATCCTCAAGTTATGCAAGTCACTGTACAAACACCCAGCCAGGGAAAGGCTGCTCCAAAAACATCCACGGCAGGGCAAGGGGTGAGGGAGACACAGGGATCAGCAGTCATTGCATCCAAGCTCAAGCACATGCAAGGCAGAACATCAGATAGGACCCTGCTCAAGGTCTGGCCCGTGGCCACCTGCTGATGAACATTTCCTTTTCTTGGACATACAGAATCATGGAACGGTTTGGTTTGGAAGGGAGCTTAAAGCTCACCCTATTCTAACCCCCTGCCATGAGCAGGGACAACTTCCACTATCCCAGGTTGCTCCAAGCCTCTTCCAACCTGGCCTGGAACACTTCCAGGGATGGGGCAGTCACAGCTTCTGTGGGAAACCTGTGCCAGGGCCTCACCACCCTCACAGGGGAGAATTTTTTCTATGCCTTTTTTTGTGGCATCCCTTGGGAGGTCTTTCATGTACATGGAGTGTGGCAGGACAGAGGTGTGGGTTGGATGCAGTGGTGGGGTCACCCAAGGAGGAGCTGGAGCACCTCTGTCACTGGGGCACAGCCCTGCACTGCAATGGGAACACCCCAGTGAATCTCCACCATCTGATTCCGAGGGCGAAAGCTCTGCTTTGGGACCACAGCTTGCCATGCAAGACCTGGTTACTGGCACAGTTTAGTGGCAGGCTTGGCACAGCTGCTTTAACTCTTTGCACTCCATGACCTTGAAGGTCCTTTTGCAACCCAAATGAATCTATGATCCATGTTTACCCCCCTTCTTTCTGTGTCTTGCAAAGCTCAAAGCTTCCTCTGAGGGTGCTTTGGGAAAGGAATTTCATCATTTAATGCTGAGGCCAGGAGATGGAGCAGACCATCCTTTGGGGTAAATCAACTTGCACATGTGACCTCCAAGACTCTAGATCAGTGTGTTAGCTAGAATGTTGGCCAAAAGCTTTTTATGACTATTTTATGACAGATTTTTAAAGGGTTTTAATAGCTTTTCACACTCACTTTCTCCATCTAAGTGCCTTGATCTGCAGCTTATACCACCAGGAGTGGTTTTCCCAAGATGGGCCTGATGTAAGGAGAATGGCTTGACTTTGTTCTTTCTAAATAACCCCCTTTAAATCAGCTTTCCCTCTCTTCCTACTGTGTGGGATATGAAAGCATCCCAAACAATCCCTCTGCTCTCCCCACAGCTCCATCAGGAGGGTGGGAAACGCGACGTCACTTTGTGACCCTGGTGGGAGCCTCTCTGTTTAAATAAACAGCCCAGGTTTCATGTAATGCTACACTCCATCATGAGCCCTGGAACAATAACAGAGCAGGAACCACTCATGTGACTCCTCTGGGATGGATCAACCAGCAGAAGGAGCGTTGGGCACTGCTGGCTCCTGCTGCAGGTTGGATGGGACGTGTCCCCAGTCTGCCACCAGATGGGCAAAAGGGCTTTCCATGGCCACCACCTGTAAAGCACCAAATGAAAACGCTTTGGGTGGAAGATTCTTCAGGCCCAAAGTAAGTTCTAAGCAAAAGTACACGTGAGCATTGTTTCCAAGCATAGATTTGAGGTTAAAGGGTCTAATGCTTGCAAGGGGTGGGGGTCATCCCCACAAAATGCAAGCACTCTCCTTTTGCACCCCTGAGGTTGTGATGCAGCCTCCTGCCCAGGTTTGGTTTCTTTCCACAAGGGAGATGATTTAGGTCCATCAGCCATAGTGACAGAATTCAGCCAT
>VZUA01104587.1:0-15882 GCA_013401035.1 Horornis vulcanius
CAAATAACAGATCAGCGAGGTGGTGTCAGGATCTGCCCGCTGGCACGTGGGCGGAAGGCAGGCAGACAACGTGCCCAGAAGTTGCTGGCTCGGCTCTGGTGACACTGGCACTTGTCCTGTGCCCTCCCTGAAAAGCTGGCTCCTGCTGGGTAGGAGCCACAGTTGCCTGCTGTCAGCTCGCCAGGCTTCAGGTGGTGCATCCAGGTATAGAAAGAGGATTCCATACTGGGGAAGTTATAGTGGATATGTATAAGTACATACATATAAAGGGCTGCTTATCTCCATTGTCAACCTAGGAGATGCCAGTTTCAGTCACATTAAACCATTAAAAGAGGTGCTCCCTTGACTGCTGTGAAGGCAGGAGAAACTTCAGGCAGGTTTCTGTTGGAAGGGAGAAGTGATGAACTTTTGATGAACCAGGCCTGGAAGCAGACAGTTGCTCCTATTGAATCAGCATTGTGTAAAGCTGGCCTCATTAATGAATGTCAGAGAGCCTGCCTGAATCAGAGATTTCAGGCCTCTGCTTTTTCTCTTTTAATTGCATTTTCCAGAGTTCACAGGCCAGAGTAAGTGGGGAAATTTCTGATGGGTCAGAAATGGCTGTGGTTTGGAAAGAATTTCAGGCATCCTTCATGTGACCTCCTCCTCCTCCTCCTCCCTGTGCACAATTGTTGCTTTTAAAAGAAGCAGCGATAATGGGGGACCAGGGTATCTGCCTTGCAGAAATCTTGCCCTCAGTCCTGTTTCTTACAAATCCCTTCTTTAACTTGTGGACAGGGAGAGGCCAGGAAGATGTCCAAGGGCAGGGGGCTGGCAGTCAAGCAGCCCATGCCCTGCTGTCCTGTGTGAGCCAAAGCCTACAGTAGCCACCAGGCAGCTTATGGAAGCAGCCACAACTCCCATGCTGGAGTTTGGGGTTAATCTGGAGCCAAGTCAAGGTTTGCAGAGCCCCAGGAGTGGATGTGACCCTGTCCCTTAACAGAGATGAGGGAAAGCCCCCTGTACTCCCTCACTAACTCAGCTGGCCTAGCTGATCTTAAATAAGCCAATTAAGGCTGCACGGTGGGAATGCCTCTCAGCTGAAGGCTTGATTGAATAAAGGCTGCAAGATTTAGCTAATAGTGCCCCAAATCCCAGCAGAGTGTTCCTCATTTAGAGAGTCAGCTGTGCCCCCTCAGCTCTTCCTTTACCAAGGCAGGACATGATTCAATTGGCACCGACCCAGCAGGGAGTGGGTGGCAGCCTGAGCCTGGAGCAGGTCTGTGAGGGGAGCAGAACAGGTCTCCCAGCCTCAGTTTCCCCACCTGCAAAACCAGTGGTGCTCCTGAAAGGTGCAGGGCATCCCAGGCTGTCCTGCAATGGATGTGGGGTGGTTGTAGCATTAGGTTAAATCACGTGTGTCTCTGGGGGGACACATGATGTTATCACCATGTGTGAGGAGGGAAAGGAGCTGGGCTTTTCAACATCTCCTAGCAGCCTGGTGGTGATCTCTCCATGAAGTGTTTTAGGCTTCCTGATGAAAAGGTGAAGGAAGGCATCCTCAGCTCAGGCTGACTGCCCAGTGCTTCCTGCCATGACTGTGGAAGAAGCTGGACCCAAGCATGAACAGGTAACTATTATCTCTGCAAAACTCCAAAAGAAATTGCTTTCCTTGGGCCCAAGATTCTGACACCAGAGCTGGCTGCTGCTCACCTGTATCTGTGGTTTCCAGACTGCAAAACCCTACTCTGGTTAAATCTAAGAGGCAAGATGATGTGTAAGTGCCCAGATCCTTACTTAGATGTTGTGCTGCAAAGCAGGAGGGTATTTGCAAGAGAGGGAGGGATGGGGATTCTTTTTTTATTGTTATTATGATAATTTTAATAGTAAGGAAAGTAAAAGCTGCCTTCAAAGATTGCCTTCTTATGAATTTATAGTCCTCCAACCCAGTATTTTATGATCTCAACAAGAAGATCATAAAGCCAAATATTTGGAAAGGGTGAGGAAAAGAAAAAAGAAAAGGGGTATAAAAGAGGCACTGGCAAGTCTCAACTGAAAACATGGAGGGAGGTTTCCTAAGGCAAGCATTCCCATAGAAGGAGCTGGGCTAGGTCATCCTGTTTTATGGGATACCTTTTACTGGGGCTCTCCTCAGTGCTGGTGAGGTGCTCTCAGCACAGGGGCATCCTGCAGAGGGGAAGCGGGAAGGACACAGTGGGCTTTGCTTCATCCTCTGGCAAAATCCTTCCTCATCCAAGGGGCCTGCAAGGGGATTGCCCAGCTAGGAGAGGGAGTGACTCCACTGGAGGAGGTGTGGGTCTGGAGGATGTGTTGTGGAGAGGGGGAGGCATGTGCAAATTGCTCAGAGCCCCTCATTTCTGCAGGGATTCAAGAAATGTGTTCAGTTTGACCTGGGGCTGGAGTGGGTTCACAAAGGTGGGGTGGCGCCCAGCAGAAGGGCTCTGGCAGGTGGGCACAGGCTCTCTGCTACCTCCACATGGCAGAGATGTCTCTCCTTACAGACATTGATTGGCTACAAATGGCAAGGCAGTACACAGTGAAAACAGAGAAATGATGAAAGACTGGTATTCAGCAGTGTCAATTTCTGTGTGTGGGAGGTTTGGTGGTTTCCTCCTTTGGCCTTTTGCTCTTTGTGCTCCCCAAAGGTTCTGCTGCATTTCACATGTTCTGCTTCAGCAGCCTCTGAGCACCTTTCCCTTCAGTGCTGCTGGAGAGGAGCAGACTTGGCTCTGCAGCAGACCCTTTGCTGGGTCTGGTGTCCCGAGCGCAGCCTGGCCACACAGCCTAAGACCCAGGGAACCTGAACACCAAACCTGCAGGTGTCACTACTTAGGTAAATTCAGTGCTCCCTCCAGACACTTTAAAGGCAGCAAGGAACATCAGTTCCATGCCCTGCCCTTTAGCCACAGTGACTGGTTTTCTTGTGTTTAGTCTGCACATTTCTGTGCCGGATTAGAGTCCTGTTGGTGTCTCCATGAAAGCAGATGAGCTGTAATTAAACCACCTCCCAGGATCACCTGTGCCCTTTGTGGTT
This sequence comes from Horornis vulcanius, assembly GCA_013401035.1. Lineage (NCBI taxonomy): Eukaryota > Metazoa > Chordata > Aves > Passeriformes > Scotocercidae > Horornis > Horornis vulcanius. Next base: position 3,035 of record VZUA01104587.1, read on the forward strand.
CTTCTTCTTTTCTCAGGGCTATTCCCACCTTTTCAGTGCCCTTTCCAAGTCCCAGACCTCAGCACCCAGTGCCATCAGTATGGGCTGGGTAAAAGCCAGCCCTGCTTTCCCTCTGTACTCCCACCACTAACAGACTAGGAGCTCATTTACCCCTTTTGCTATAGGGCTGTGCTGCCAGCTTGGATTTGCTTCTCTGCCCTTATGAGCTAAGGGTAGGACCTCTATGACCTAATGGTGGGACCTCTGGGTGAACAGGCAGCTGTCCCCTACAGCCAGCAGCAGGGACAGGTGGCCTGCAAGCCATGGCAGCAGTGCCCACTGCTCTCCAGAGCTGCTCTTTAAAGGCCATGAAAAGATGTTGTACCTAAACAGGCATTAGAGACTCACTCCTGACATCACAGAATAAGTCAAGTTGGAAGGGACACGCAAGGATCAGCAAGTCCAGCTCCTGGCCCTACACAGAACACCCCAAGAGTCACTCCATATGCCTGAGAGCGTTGGCCAAACACTTCTTGAGCTCTGTCAAACTTGGTGCTGTGACCGCCACCCTGGGGAGCCTCTTCCAGTGCCCAGCCTCCCTCAGGGTGAAAAACTTTTCCCTGATATCCAACTTAAACCTCCTCTGGCACAACTTTCAGGCCATTCTCCTAAGAAGAGATCAGTGCTTGCCCTTCCTCTGCCCCTCAAGAAGAAGTTGTAACTGCAATGAGGTCTTCCCTCTTGTGCCTTAGGAAGGCTGACCTGAAACAGAGACTGGACAGAGATAGAGAATAAAGTAGGTATTTATTGAAAGACCTCTGGGATCCACCTTGGGCAGGACAGGAACCTGACCAGGGCTACACCCAAGGGGGACTAAGAATGGTCACAAAATGGATGACCTGTCACAAGGTCTTACACTTTTATAAGTTTTGGTCCATTTGTATGTTGGGGTTTAATTGTCCAATTACAGCTTCAGGTTGTGAGGTCTCATCCTTCTTGTTTCTCCCTTCAGCCCACCGTTGTTTATGTTGTTGGGCTGAAAGTTCTTGGTCCTCAGCAGGAAAAGGATTCATTTTGTCTACCTATTTTGTGAAGAGAACTGACTGGCACTTAATACAAGGCTCAGAACTACACCCCTAGGCAGCACAGAATCTGAAAAACATGAAAGCTAAAACTTCAAGCATCACCTCACTCTCCTCTTGAGGAACACACCAAGTGACCTCAGCCACTCCCCATACAGCTTCCTCTTAAGGCCCTACATCATCCTCGTTGCCCTCCTTTGGACACTCTCTCATAGTTTAAAGTCTTTCTTATACTGTGGCACCCCAAACTGCCCCCAGCACTGGAGGTGAGGCCACCCCAGCGCAGAGCAGAGGGGAACAATCCCCTCCCTTGCCCAGCTGGCCATGCTGTGCCTGATGCCCACAGGACAGGGTTGTCCCTCCTGGCTGCCAGGGCACTGCTGACTCACTTGCCATCAAGCAGGACCCCCAGGTACCTTTCCATGGCACTGTTTTCCAGCCTCTAATCCCCTAGGCTGTCTGTACATCCAGGTTTGCCCCATCCCAGGTGCAGAGTCCAGCACTTATCCCACACTGAACTTCATATGGTTGGTGATTGCCAAGCCCTCTGGTTTACTGAGGTCTCTCCTGCCTCCAAAGTAGTCAACAGCTCTTCCAGTTTTGTATCATCTGTGAACTTGCTCAGTATCCCTTCCAGTCCTTCATCCAAATCATTTATGAAGGTGTTGAAGAGCACAGGAACCCTCTGAAGCCATCCTGGCTGTGATTGATGACTGTGTTTCCTTCAGGTGTTTTTCAGTACCTCCCAGAATAATCTTCTCCATAACTTTACCAGGCACTGAGGTGTACACATAGCAGTATTTCTTGCTTTGGCTATTTTTTTCTTTATTTTCTATTAAACTCATAATTGGTTTAGAGATGTGCAAGAGTGGCTCTTTCACAATTTGCACTTTGGAAATGGGGAAAGTGTACTACTTCCCCTACACGTGCAGAAATGTGCTCAGTTTTTCCAAAACAAGATATTTACTTCCTGGCCAAGGTCCAGAATGGAAAATTTAAGAGTAGTAAATATTTCTGAGCATGAGGGGGGTGTTGGTTTTGATTTTGCATATTCTTTTGTTTGTTTGTTTGGGGGGGTTGGGTTTTTTTTCTAAGTTGTGGAGGTGACTGCCCTTTCTCCCAGCCCCTTGCACAGCTGCAGCAGGGAGCTGATGTGATTCTCCTTGGTTTCCCCCATGCCTGACTTGGGGGTTATGAAAGAAACCCGTGGGAGATGATAACATGTGTGATTCTGTCTGTGCACACCCCGGGACAGGTGAGCCTGGGAGCAGCAGGGAGGCTGGGCAGGGCTGTGGTAGATACCACCTGTATGTATACATTTATACAGGACTGTGAAGATGAGTGCTCTTCCCTGCACTGCACCCATATACATACAGGAATAAAGAAACACATTTTTATAGGCTTTATTTTCTCTCTTATCCATGCATGTCCTCAGAAATACTAATTACTGAGTGTAAATTGTTGGGAAACAGCTGCACAAGTCCATCCATTTGCTGGTAGACTCATTTCCTCTGCATCCTTCCACCCCTGCATTTTAGAGAGGAAAGGGATTTATTATAAGGCAGCAATGTGGAAAAAACTTCCTTAGAGAAACCCGCTGGATAATCTGGGAAAGGCTTGAGTAATGGAGCTTTTTGTGAGCTAACAGAATAAAACTACTCCACAAAAATATTATCGTTGGGAACATGAGCTGAAAAGGGAATGATTCATGTGAAATCCGGGATGTGCCTGTGTTTTCTATGAATCAGTGCTATGAGAAGTAGGAGAGGGCTGAGGCAAAATGAGCACCCGAGACCTGCCCCGAAGCATGGAAAAGATAAAACACCTTTATTAAAGACCTTGTCAGGAAGTAGCAGGGAGTGTGAGACAGACTTGGGGAAACCACAGGATGGAGAGTCTCTAGAGCTAAGGAGGAAGCCGTATGAGGAGCCTGTATGATTGCTGATAGGGCTATGATTAAGGACCAGCAGGCAGAATTTCCTGTGATACTCCATGCGAGTAAAAACAAATCTCTTCACCCCTCTGCACCTACGCTACCTCATCCAGGAGCATGAGAATGAGACTGCTGCCAAAAGGAAGCTTTGTGTGCTATCTCTGCTCTTTGCTGGGAGATACTGCTTCACAGGAGGCTTAGTGGAACAGATCAGGTGGAGAAGACTCTGTGACCCAGCAATCTTTGTCCTATCTTTCTTAAGGAGAAATTAGTCCCATCCACTATTTAATCTTTCAAAGGCAGCAGAACTTGTACTCCTGACTCACCAAGGGCTTCTGAAACCCACCCCTAATTTCTTCCCTGATGCTGCCACTGGTTCAGGTGATGGAGGTGAAGCAGGAGGTTTGGCTTTTGTGGCATCTTTGCTTTCTTTGTGCCTTGCCAGGGACTTCGTGGTAGTGCTGAGGATACCTGGTGGTGCATGCAAGCCCCAGGGGAGCCACAGGGCCAAAAGCTGCTGTGTTTCCTCTCCCATACATTTGTGGCTGGGCTGTTCCTGCCTCTGACAGTCCCCCGAGGTGCCATGTTGCTGAATTTGGACTGGGACTTTCTGCCACATGCTATATTTAGGCTCTGGATTTGCATTGTTAACTTGGGTGTCTTAATGAGCAGGCACTTGCCTGCGGCCCCAGGCGCTTGCCTCTCATGGGCTGTGGCACTCTGATGTGGGAGCATCTCTGTTGTGTCGTCAAGGATGCTGCAGTAAGGGAGAAAAAATGAAAAAAGAACACCTTTTTTTTTTTGTCACAGGCAGGTCTGAGATGCCCCTATGTCCACAGCCTTTGGCAGATTATGGGTAAGGTCTGTGGCTATAACTCACTCTGAGGTTCCTGACTGCCTCAGTTTCTGGAGGTGGCACAAGTGTGATGCCACCAGGCAGGGCTGGGGCTGTCAGATGCTGGGGACAGGGGAGAGTCCCTGGCTGCCCCCATGGCCTCTTCCCTGCACACTCATGGTTTTTCACTGCTTTTCAGGGTCTTTTGCTGAAGCAAAATGGTCTGGGCAACAAAATGGTCATCACTTATTCACAGATAGATCCTAAAAATATATGGCTATTGTTCCTTTCCTTATGACCCAGCTGGGATGAGTTGTTTTATAGAGGAAGCAAGAAGATAAACAAACAATTCCTGTATGCGAGAGTGAAGGCTGTTGTCCAGTTTTTTTTCAGCTTCCTGAACCTGATTCCTAGATCTTTCTTTGCTATCAGGCTTCCCCTCTCCAGCTCCCTTTCTGAGCAGGAAAACAGGAGGGATGGCTGAGGATGTTCCTGTTGAATGCCAGGCTGAGATACTGCACACAGGGAGACACTGGGGCCCTGGGCCATGGTGGTGCTCCCCCCCATGTCACTGATTCAGCTGTGGGTTGTCAGGGCTGGGGGAAGGATGCATTGTCACCCTGGCCTGTGTCACCTGCTGGGAAGCTGTCACAGATGGGAAACCCACTGGTGGATGTCACTGCTCTGGATGTGATCCCTCTGCAGCATCCAGAAGTCCACCAGTGCTGTTGGTAAGGTCTGATGGGGTATTTATGTGAAATGTTCTTGCTGACCCCAACCAGGATATTCCTGCCTGGCTCAAATAGAGCCACTCCTTTCTTCCCACCTCCCAGCATGGCTGTCACCCTGCTCAGCAGTTTAACTCTGTCACCTCTAATCTGGCCTGAGCACAGGGAGAAGGTGCAGCGCTCATTAGGCTGGGAAAAAACCAACCCAAACCAAAGCATATTGCAGGTGGCATGAAGGTCTGGGCACCAGGATACAAATCTTTGCTCATTTTAGCAGCAGGTTGATCTGAGACAGCTCATTTGGTGGTGTGTTTTGGGTTTTTTTTTGTTCCATTCAGAGGGGCTGCTGGCCCCTTATGTGGTTGCAAATGCCTGCATTTGTGCACATTTCCTAAATCACAGTGGGTGATTTAGTGCTGAGCCTCACATGGCCTTGATTTGCCCCCTGACATTATACAAAATAAGAAAAATGTGGAGTGAGGCAGCACTGCTTGTTGGTCACCAGCTCTGCAGCTGGTGTGAATCAGCCCAGCTCCTTGGGTTTCTGTGGAATTGCACCCCTACACACCAGAGATGGTGAACTCCTCCTCACACGTGAGGGCTCCTCTCAAACCTGTCTCAGTGTCAGACCCTGCACGAGCACCTGGACAGCCATACTGAATTTTGCAAGCACTGTGCCCAGCTGCTGCTTTTCCTTTTGTGCAAGCTGGCCATTCTCAGCATGGCAGGAACAGGATGAGCAGGAACAGCACATCTGTCTCTGGGCTGCCCGCGTGCCACTCTGCTTTATTTCGGCTGGGAGGCACTGGAGGGAATAGGCTGCCTCAGCAGCTCCAGTCTCAGCTTTTTCTCTCTGGTAGTTGCTTGCCATATGGGGATATAAAGTCAGTGTGATCACTTTTTCAGGGTGATGTGGAAAAATATATCTGTGCAACAGCCTCAGACCTGAGACCTCAGCCCCTCTGCTCTGAGCCTAGAGCTGGAGTTTAGTCAGTGGTTTCCTGGTGCATTGCAGTGCAGCTCTCAATGAGAGCACCCACAAGCCTCATGGGTTTGCCAGCCCAGACCCTGGCTCTGCTGCTGAAGACTCTGCTCTTGAGCTTGGGTTAAACCAGTGAATTTAGGATGCAGGTTGCCTGGTGGGCTGCTGATGTATCCCATTGTGTTTGGGCAGGAGCATTCAGGATTTGTGAGATTTCCCCTTAGCACTCAATAAGCCTAAAGAAAACCCAAGTGTATCCTGGCATAACTATGAGTCTGTAATGTTGTTTTAATTCTGTTATGTGAAAAAAAGAACCTGCTGTTCTGAAATACTTTTAACAAGCTTCAGTAGGCTGGCACCACACGTCAGGTGGGGCTGGGCAGCTGGGCAGGAGTTGTCTGACCCCTCCAGTGCAGCCTGGCCTTCATTGCTCTGCACTCCTCACGTGGAGATCTCCAGTGCATTTTGATTCTTCTTAAAGACATACTTGTGACACCTCTCTAATGGCATCTGGAGTGCCATTGGAGCATTACCTTCCCTGCAGCTTTGGACACCTGTAGGGGTTTATGCTATCACCTGATTGCTGGCTGGATCAACATGAATTGCCCCAGAGGTGCTGCTAGCTTGAGGGGTGTGTAGGAAGGGAAAACTGGAGAGGCTTGGAACATCTCTTAGTCCCTGTCTGAGGACATCAATCAGCTCTCAGGACCTTCTGCCCCAGTCCACCCCTGCCAGGGCTGCAAGGACCAGGAGGGCTTGGGGAGCAGCTCATGGGGTGGGAGAGTGTAGGGGAGAAGCCATCATCCTGACAAGGTACCTGGGTGTATTGGGCAGTGTGGGTACCTCAGGGAAGGAGGGTGAGGGGATCTGTGTCCCTCCAGCTTGCAGGGAACAAAGGTCCCCTTCCATCAAGTTCCATTGTGATGGATTTCAAGTGAAACGGAGACAGCAAGCAGCTGCCCTTGCTCAGCGTTTGATCCCAGCCTGCCCCCTGTCTCTGGCTTTGTGTTCCTTTCACCAAGCACCTGGAAACAGCTGACTAATGGAGACGTGCAGATGGTCATCAACTTCTGCATTGTACAGCACGTGGCTAAAAATAGCCAAGGTTGCAGGTCCAGGCCCCAGCTCTGCTGGGAGAGATTTGCAGGGCACAGTCAAGAAGAGATTTGTCCCCTGGTGCCATGGCAACAGCTCTCAAATGTGAGCAGCAGGAGAGCAGCAGCATGGTGCTGCTCCACTGGTGCGCGGGATGACCTTGGAGAAGTGGGAAGCAGAAAGGTTGTTCCCTCCCACAGCCCCCTTCCCCAGCCTGCAGAGCCATCAGCTCTGGCAGAAAAGAAGAGACTTGTGAGGATGGACTAAAATAAGGAAAATATGCCTCGTTTCATTTGCATTTAGATGGCAAAGATAAGGATAACTAGAAATTACCACTAAAGGGGATACAGGAAAAATGCAGTAGAGAGATTTGTAGTTGAATCACTGAGAATGCCTGGACTTCTATATTTTGTGAGCTTTTTCTGTTCTGCTTGGTTTCAGCTTAGCTCTATGCTGCCTGCTAGCCATGGTGCTGTGGATTCTTGCTGGAGGACAATTTAAGTAGACTGGTTTCACTAGGAGATGGAACTGGAAGTGTTGTAAATTCTGTCCAAACCAAAGAGGGCAAAGGTCCATCTGCAGCTCCTCAGCAATAGCTGTCTTAGCACATTGCAGCTCTGCTGTTTGTCACGTTGTCACACGGTCTCTGCAGTCTGACGGGTAAAATGTCACTTTTCCCTTCACTGCAAGGGAAAAGAAGATGGGAACTGAACTGAGATAAACAATTCAGGTACTTTTGCAAATTTTTTTTCTGCAAAGGGCTGAGATATAAGAGTTTAATATTGTTCTTCACTCCAAATGGCCTTAAAAATCAGCATTTGCTTGCAGAAAGTTGTTGGTTGCATCTTTGTTTTCTATTCTGTTTTCACATGAGGAAACAGACTGGATATTCTGGCCCTTATTTTCGTATGTGACATAAGCTGTCTCAGTTTTCAGGGAGTGTTTATGATTAATTCTCTTTTTTAAGGAGCTTGAGGTTTTTCATAATCTCAGCCCCAAACACATTAGATGGCCTGGTTTGTATTGGGTCTGGCATTAGGGCAACTCAGAACCCTTTGGAAATTTCCTGTGGGTACCCAAAAAGAGATAACCCCAAGCACCAGACTGAGGTATATAGGCTTTTAATGAGACTCCCATGAGAATTTGATGTCCTCATTTGAGAAAGGGAAGTGGTGTAGGAAAACTGAAATGGTAAGGGGTAGAGGCTCAAATGTTTTGGTATAGGAGAGGAACTGAAGCATAGCCATGTTTCAAGAATTCTCTGTCTCCACCCATGCTTGTGCTCAGCACTGTCTCCTCCTGCACAGAGAGCTGCTCTCCCAACGGAGCTGGGTCCAAGGCATCAGTTGGAAACTGAGTTTTGAGGCTGGTGGGCTTGGTTGAGCTGAATGAAAAGATAGAAACCGTTCAGAAAAAATACAATCCAGATTTGGGTTTAAATTTTATGTGTATATTTGAGTTTGACTACACTGAATTTAGGCAGGCCTCTTTGTCATAAGGCTGAAGAAAAGTCCTTGCTTTATTTTGTTAAGCTCTTCTATGGGAAAGTTAAACAAATGTTTATCTTTCACAACATTGCTTATCAAATGTCTGCAGGACAGCCCTGCCTCTTGGAGAGGGACCTCCCCTTTCTCAGAGTGTGCTCTTGGGCAGGTGCCCCAATTCCCTGTTTGGGACTGAGCAGGAAGCATGGAAGGGGAAGTGAAATAAAAGCAATCAAATGAAATATATTTACAAAGTACAGTCACCAGCACCTCTTCTGGGAGTGGGCAACCCTTAACTCCCATTCTGATGCTAGAGCAGATATAACAAGGTGGGTGAAATAATGAATTGCTTGAAATCAAAAGCTTCTGCCTCTGATGCAAAGACTGCTGCAAGAAGAAAAAAATCCTACAAGAATCAGACACCTGCAGGATTCAGATGGGTCTCCTGCAGCTCTGACTCTCAAGCTGCTGCATGAGGGTGTTTCTGCATACAGACCTGGAGAAAAGAGCTCATGGGGGTGCAGTTCCCCTTGGCTAGAGGAGATCACACTTGTCTCATCATGGGAAATGCTGCTGTCTCTCAGGCCATGACCAAAGCCAGCAGCTCGGTCCAGTTTTCCATCTTTGCCTGCATCTTTCAGCAACCAAACCACGGCTCAGAGCTGGCATTGCTCTGGAATGGTGGCAGCTCCCTGCACTTTCTCACTCGTGTTTTGCACTGCTGGATGGCCTCTAACAAAGCAGAGCTCAGTTCTCACAAAACCCAGATTTTTCTCAGTGATACCAGCTTGTTCCCTTGGATAACAAGGGCCTGATGGGATGAGAACCATGTGTGAAATTGTGCCCAGGGCACCGGGCTGGGCAGGCAAGGAGCTGTGTTGCCCTAACAGGCACCTACAGGAAGGCTGGTGGAGCAAGCAGAGCGCCTGCAGAAGTTTCCAGGCACCCAAAGCCCACCCTGCCTTCAGAGATCATCCATCACAGCAGCCACGATGGGCGAGTACTTACCAGGCACAGACTTGGCTGCTCTTTGAGCTGCTCTCCGAGGCAGTGGCTGCAAGTTGGGTCATGGCTTTCTGGCACTCCTGCCACGAAGGCTCTGTGGCCACCCACGTTTCATCCACAGGTGCTCCCTAACCGAGGCAGAGAAACTGAGGACAACCTGCACGCTTTCCTCCTCTGCCCAAGCTGCCCCTGCACCCTCCAGTCAGCCAGCCTTGGGGCTGGTTTCCAGCTAAAGACCCACAGTGGGTCTGGAGTGCTCTTCACCCATCCCATGGACACCACACTCCACAGGAGGTGCTGCTCTAAACCCACCGCTCTTAGCAAAGCTTCGCTGTAGACTTCCCTCCACTTCTCTAAGAAAACAAGGCTCTTGCTGGGGGGAAAATATTCAGCAGGTGCTGCTTTCAGGTGGGTTTTGAAACTGGCCCACAGGGGAGTACACAGAGCCCCCTCCCCGGTGACTGCAGGACCTGGTGCTGTGCCAGCAATGGGCAGGGGCAAGGCAGCTGCAGTGGCTATTAGAGGCTCTCATCAGTCTTCAGTCAGGGTGGATGTGAGACAAGGATGTGATTAGGAAATGGGAGCATGAGTGAAAAGTCATCTATCAATTGGACTTATTAACCTAAATGTGTCAAGTAAGTTTCCACTGAAAGGAGAAAATTTATTTATTTTTAATTTCGGCTGTTTTAAAAATGGAGAAAGAGACAAATTTGTAATTTTTTATTTTTTAATGTAAGCAACATTTCTTATCAAAGCCTCAGAGAGCACATGGTTATTTGTTTACCTGACTCCCACCTGAAAACTGCTGGCAGCAAAGGACATATTGGGATCACAAGGAGAACATGGTGAAGAATCTGACTTTTCAGAGAAGCTCTTTCCAGGGATTTCCAGGTGTTTTCTACTAGACTAACACTGCTGCAGCACTCTGTGTCTGCCTCTTGCCTTCTCTGCCTACACAGTGTCTTGCAGGCAGCTGCACTTGCACTGTCAGTGCCCTGAACTGAGAGGACACAAGCCAGCCCAGGCAGAGAGCCCCTCAGCCACAGTTAGCTGGGTTCCCCTCCAGCTGGCCTGGGGCACCAAGAGAGCACACAGATCTGTCAGCAAGGACTGCAGACAGCACCTCGTTGCCTTTTGGTGGCACACAGATGGGATAGAGCTCTTCTAGGGAAACTCCCCCAGCTCTGGGAATTGCTCCTGGGTCAGAGTCTCTATATCAAGGTGTCTCAGGGCATGTGACACTGAAGAAAAGCACGGAGTTTTGATGTCCAGTGTGTTAAATCAGTAATTTCCCACAGTCAAAATCTACTAAATTAAAATCTGCATCTGGATGTAATATTCTTAAATTAGTTTCTTCTTTCAATCTAAGACTTGAGTTTGGCCATTGTAGAGAGGTTTTTAAGACAGCCCATCTTAAGAGAAGAGTCCTTTCCTAAACTTCAAGGATGTTCATATCTGGAACCTTAATTTCATCCCAATCCTTGTTTAAGATCTCTTTGGACAGGACAAGTGTGGGATTTTTTTGTCTCTTGGGAAAAGAAAAAGGAGAAGTTCCACATTGGTGAGATTTTTTTCTTCCCCTCCATCAGACTTTGCTCTGTACAACACCCTTAAGTGAAGTCAATCAGCTTTCTACTTTCAGTGGCAAGCAGGACCTGCTGCCTTCCTCTCAGGAGCAGGTGCCTGGTGGTCCCTTGTCCAACATGTGGGGTGCTTCTGCATGGCCACTGCCCTCCTCCTGTGGCAGCTGTGCACCCCACAAAGTGCATGTGGGAGCGGGGTCATGTTCCTTCTGAGGTCAGCACTGTGCAGAGGGGATCACTGACAAGGCATGAGGCTTCCAGGGCTGAACCCTTGCTTCAGACTCACATGTCTGTGAGAAATTAAGCATACTTCCAGTCCTGTGCAGCAATTTACTGTGAAACCAAGAAAGAGAATGAACCACAAAGTTGCAAAGGTTGGAGCCAGTTCCTGTTGTACCCCTTGTAAATTCATTCCTTCCCCAAGCAGCAAAAAATAACGCAGCTCTTCTGCTCCCTCTGACAAACTCCAATCATTTTTATAAGCAAATACCGAGAGCAAATAAAAATATTTTGGAGGTTCTGAAATGTTGATTCACTTAATGTTCTGGCCATAAAGGAAATAAAGGGCTAGAGATCAAAACTGTTTTCACAGTCTTGTCTAAAATGGGAAAAGGAATCATGGCAACCCAAATGTTTTTAGATAAACTTTGCCTGCAGTTGTGAGTTTAGGCCTGGCTACCATGTTATTTACAGGTGTTAATTTCTGTCAGTATCAGATGCATGGTTATTGGTCTTCTGCTGGTCTCTTTGTCCAACCTTGGCATGACCAAGAGAGACCTGCCCTACGTTTGCTGGACCACTGAAGCACTGAACATCAGGCCCTGGAGCAGGCTCCCCAGGGCAGTGGTCACCAGCCCAAGTTTGTCAGAGTTCAAGAGACATTGGGGCAATGCTCTCAGGCACATGGTGTGACTTTTGAGGTGCTGTGTGGGGCCGGGGGCTGGACTCAATGACCCTTGTGAATCCCTCCCAGCTCAGCAGATTTTGCGAATTGGAGCTGAGGTCTGCAAGGTGCTGTAATGGATTTGGGTGCTTTGGGTGCTTTTGGAGCCTCAAACTCTCTCAGTGGGTGTACCTGTTTCTGTATCTGTTTCTGGAGGCAGCCACCCCACAGGTTGTCCCCAGACCACATGGGTATGCAGTGGCTGGGGTCAGTTCTGCTGGAGGCTGAGTCCCAAGCTGCAAAGCTCTTGGCTTAGGTCTCTCCTGGGCCACAAGCCATGACCTTGACACATCATTATTAATCTTTTGTGGGTATGATTTTTTCTTTCTTTTCCCACCCCCTGCCCCAACAAAGCTTGAACAAATGTCTGTGGGGGTGCTGTAGCCAGACAGGCTGGTGCTTTCATTACGTGGTGCTAATGGTGTGTGCTGCTCTGGGTTATCGTGTGTGAATACGCAGAAGAGGTCAGTCTGGAAGGTGGTCCTGGAGGAGGTACCAAAACTGGGGCCTTCNGGTGCTGTGTGGGGCCGGGGGCTGGACTCAATGACCCTTGTGAATCCCTCCCAGCTCAGCAGATTTTGCGAATTGGAGCTGAGGTCTGCAAGGTGCTGTAATGGATTTGGGTGCTTTGGGTGCTTTTGGAGCCTCAAACTCTCTCAGTGGGTGTACCTGTTTCTGTATCTGTTTCTGGAGGCAGCCACCCCACAGGTTGTCCCCAGACCACATGGGTATGCAGTGGCTGGGGTCAGTTCTGCTGGAGGCTGAGTCCCAAGCTGCAAAGCTCTTGGCTTAGGTCTCTCCTGGGCCACAAGCCATGACCTTGACACATCATTATTAATCTTTTGTGGGTATGATTTTTTCTTTCTTTTCCCACCCCCTGCCCCAACAAAGCTTGAACAAATGTCTGTGGGGGTGCTGTAGCCAGACAGGCTGGTGCTTTCATTACGTGGTGCTAATGGTGTGTGCTGCTCTGGGTTATCGTGTGTGAATACGCAGAAGAGGTCAGTCTGGAAGGTGGTCCTGGAGGAGGTACCAAAACTGGGGCCTTCCACACCTGCATTCCCCTGCCTCATGGGAAATGTAGGGAAACAGTTCTGTCAGCTGTGCTTGGATTTCCTTCTGGGAGGAAGTGCTTTGAGCAAGCAAGGAAAAGGTTGCACAGGGAGGTGATTGATGACCCATCCCTGGAAACATTCAAG
>VZUA01104598.1:14982-28862 GCA_013401035.1 Horornis vulcanius
AAAAAACAAAAACAAAAAACCAAACCAACAAAAAAACCCCCTCACAAAACAAAAATTAAACAGAATCAGGTCTATCAGATCTCTAAAATGAAATGCACTCAACTCCACTGACTTCTGTGGTGGAGACTGAAGGTCTTCACTTTCCAGGCAAGTGTTAGAATTAAACTCTTTTTGTCATCTCCCCACTGGCTTGCTGAGTCATACCAAATGTGGTGGGATCATGCTTTGCTCACATTTGTCCCTCAAAATAATAATCTTGTTAGCAAATAAAATATTTTTACCAGGTTCAAGGGATCACCCAAAAGCGTGCAAAGGACAGATCATCACTAACAGATGATATTTTGTACCTTAATAAAAAGTTAAAGCAAAAGGACACCTATGAGATATGTATTAAAAGAAAAGCAAAAAAGTCTTGATTCTTCTCATTTTTGTCATCAGAAATATTAATTTACAGTTATTTCTAAAGGTGATGGCAAACTGCAGTAATCTTAAGTCATTGACATCATCACTAGACTGACTTGAACCAGAGATGCCCAGACATGCATTAAATGAATGACTAAATTCCCTGAAGAGTTGCAGTGAGGTAATTGTGATTTGTCTTAGGACTAATGGCAGTTTATGACCATCTCCTACTACTTCACTTCTGCACAGATGACAAATCCAACAGTGCTGTCAACCTCACCATGTGCCCATTTAAAAAAATTGTAGAAAAACATTGCACTCTAAACCATACTCAAAGTGTGACTTGAGCCAGCAAAACTAAAGTTATTCACTATTAAATGACTGATCATGTACTTGCATTTATCAACTGTCTAGATATTTTGGTAGTATTCGTCCAGAACATATACCAGATAGGTACTAACAACATTAATATTTTGTTCTCTACAGTAGGTTATGTAACATTATGGATGATATAGATCTGTGCAGTTAGCCTGAAAGGCATTAGTAGAAAATACTAATTATGTGAAAGAGTGATAAATTCATATTCTTATTGGAACTGTTGTATTTTTTGCATCCTGTACTTCATCTCTGAGACTGGCTGTCCCACTTAGTTTCTACTGAAAAGTCAGATATATAAGCACCTGGTGACTGATATTATTTTTCCTTTGTCTGTCTTTGCCTGCTTCATGCACTGTCCTTCTCATATCTTTTCTCCTTTTACACCCCTGCTGTCATTTCCGACTTTCTTCTCCTACCTCTGTTGGGTTTAATTTTATTTTGCCTTTCTTGCTCTTTTGATTTAGCCTCCTTTCGTCTTCTTTTTGATTTGCATTTTCAATTAGCTTAAAGATAATTTGCAGGGGAGCACCTGAAAACATTCCTGTGTGTGTCCTTCACCATGTGCTGAACTTCACAAACTGGATATTCATGGCTTGCTCCTAGACAAAACTTTAGAAAACTGATCAATGTCCTTCTGACTTGAGAAGATCTGGACTGGTTTCATTCAGAGAGGAATTTTATATTTTGATATACAAAGTTAAGTATGCCTACACTGTTCACCTCCTTAAATATTAGTGATATGCACATCTACACGTAAAGACAAATTCTAATTTTGTTCCTCTAAACATTGTGCCCATCTTCTCCTGTCTTGTGGGAAAACGTGCAGTTGCTGACGCCAGAAATGTCAATACCAGCAAAGTGATGCAAGGGAAAAGTTTTGGTTTCTGTGAGCTGAATGATGGTCATACCAAGCCCACACAGCTTGTGCTCAGCCTTCACTTATGGACCACCTGCCTGCCTGCCGTTGGGGCTCAACAGGAGTGTTTGAATGAGGTCTCTCTCTGGAGGATGAAAAGTACCATAAATGTCTCCAACATTGTACCGCGAAGGAAAAAAGTTCTTTAAATGTCATTTATTAAAAGCTAATGCAAAGCATCAGGCAGCCAGGATCTGGGGCTTTCTTCAGACTAAGACAGGCACTCACTGTTGCCAGCATGGAGCCTCAGTCTGAGCAGAATTAGCTTAGAGTTAGCTGATCACAAAGAGAGAGATGCCTTTCTTGGCTTCTTCTAGCAGAAATAAATTTCTACCTACTGTAACTTACTGCCATCTGATATGCTGAGTCATGAAGCTGGGGTTATAGAAATCTTTATGCAATCTTTATAAATCAGCCTCACATAATCTCAGGTGCTTTCTGCTTCATCTCTGTTGAGTCACTCATTTGACAGTTGTCATTCATCTTAGATTGAGATGTAATTTAATAGTTTCATTTCAGCATGAAGATAGCGTCATCTAAAGTTGAGCCCAGAAAGATTTAAAGGTGTAACAGAGGAAATATTAATACTGTAAATAATATCTGTAGAGCTGCATGCGTTTATAAATCACATAGTGCCAGGCTGGAAAAGCGGCCTATGTAAAGAAAAAAGCATCTTCGCTTGTCTTCCCTGGCAGAGTTCAGCCTCTCTGCCACCCACACCAGCTGAAGAGGTGATGGCTACCGAGTTATCACCGTGCTGTCACTCGCCCCTGTACCTGCCGGAATCACCTGCCCACACCGATATTGATCAAGGTGTCTTTATACTCATTGAGGGACACAAGTGCGAGGTAACCCGTAAAGAGAGGATGCAGGCCGGCAGGACGCCAGCAGCCCCACGGCAGGGCAGCTGAACGGCGGCAATTTGGGTGTTTAACCCGGGCGTCACACCTCTCCCTGGGCCAGGCCATGTGCCCAAACCTGACCGGCCCGACCCAGGGGACCACTGGGCTTAAACACGGCCCCTCTGGATCGATTCCGCCTTGCTGTCGCAGACCGGGTCCGGTATCGCCACCACGGACACGGCCTGCGCTAGCCGCTGCAGGGGAGGGAGGGCGGGCAGAGGCCGCAGGACGGCCGCGGAGCCGCCCCCGACCGGGGCCTGGGCATCTCCTGTCGTGCGGGACCCGCGGGCAGCGCGACCGAGTCGAGCCCCGCCGTCCCTCCGGGCTCCGGGCCGCCCCGGCCCCGCAGCCACCGCGCTTCCGACGGGAACCGGCCCAGACGGGGCCCGCCTTTCCCGCCGCAGGCCGGCCTGGTGGGGGAGGGAGGAGCGCGGAGGGAAGGGTGGCCGCTCCCTCGGGGTAGCGAGGATTTCGCGGCCGCAACGACCCCCCAGAGCAGGGGTGGGGGAGGCGCGACAGGAGGGGCGACGCCCGCCGGGTGCTGCCCGCCAAAACGCGCGGGGTGGCGGGACGGGACGAGGCAGAAGCGCGCAGACCGCTCTACCGGCTGCCCCCCGCCTGCCGCGATGCCCAGTGACACCCCGGCCTTCAGCAAGCCCCCGGACGTCGCGGGCCCGGGGGACAAGGCGAGCAGCTTCGGAAAGGCGGCGGCCCCCATGGCGGCCGCCCCGGCGGAGAGGGGCTCCGCTGCAGCGGGGAAGAAGCGGCCGCGACTGCCCAAGTGTGCCCGCTGCCGCAACCACGGCTACTCCTCGCCGCTGAAGGGGCACAAGCGCTTCTGCATGTGGCGGGACTGCCAGTGCAACAAGTGCAGCCTGATCGCCGAGCGGCAGCGCGTCATGGCAGCGCAGGTGAGCTGTGCCCCGGCGGGCTGGGCTGGTGGCGGCGCGGTGCCGCCGGCGGGCTGCGCTCCGCGCCCCGGGGCGGGTCGGGCCCGTCGGGACCGAAGCTACCGTCTGTGGCCGGTTTCCAGCTTGCTTTTAATTAGAAAATGAATAGTCTAGCCAGCAGATTGCTGATCGGGAATGTTTTGTCCTGATGGTTTCAGACTCGGTGTAAATTGATGCTGGTGGCTTCTGCTGGGTGCATTTCTAACTTTTTATGTTTTGGCATTTGGTGGGGTTTTTTGGTTGTTTTTTGTTTTGTTTTGTTTTTTTTTAACGGCGTTGCTCGAATTTTTGTATGTAGCAGCTTCTTATATAGCTGTGTTGGTGGATCATCTTTAATCTAAACGAGAGCTCGGTATTCTGAAAGCTAAGAAAACAAACGGTATCCAAGGGTAGGAGTAACTTTTTCGTTGGGCAGTCTAGCTGGAGTGTCAATTCTGTCAGTGTAAATGTTGGGCTGTATTAACCCCTGTGATCTTTATTTCATGGCTTGTTCCTAGACAAAACTTTGCAAAGTGATCAATGCCCATATGACATGAGAAGATCTCAACTGGTTTCATTCAGGGAGGAATTTTATATTTTGATATACAAAGCTAAACTTCACTAAAGGGCGTCCTGGGCGTGTAGTTGAGCGGCTTCTGCAGTAGCTGAGCTCGGGGAGGGCCTTTGTATTGCCCTCGTTAGTGCAGATTATCTCCTGCCGGCAAGTAATTGATAAGGCGTTAGAGCCGCTGATGGGAGAGGAGCAGTGATACAGACCCGTCCATCAGTTCGCAACTGATGTGTGCTCAGAGCTTCGTGATCCCGCATAAAATGTGTGTCGGGCTGACAGGTTTTAAACACGTAAGCCCTGGGTTAAATCCTTCCCCGCTTTTTTATTCTGTTATTCAGTGCAGGTATTTAAAAGGTCCTCAGAACTCAATGGGAGTTTTCGTTCATTTACACAATACCTCCTTGTTGGTGGTATGGCATTCCAGGAAATGTTGTTATGCACAAGTTACGTGCACTTTCTCTGCCGGGTGCGAACCATGGAAAAATAAACTTGAATCCCTTTGCTGTCTGCCTCGGGGAAGGGAGCACAAAGTGCAGTGTTCCCTGTGCAAAGTGTCCCCATCGACACGGGCTCTTTTGCTACTCAGCTGCTTCTGTCAGGCAGTGGGTGCCTCCTGCTAGCATGCTCTAGTGATGGTCTTCCTGGGGGTATTCTCCTCTCTGCCTAGTATTTGAAAGCAGCTTTGAAAGACTCCCTAGCTAAACCTTATCTGTGTAGGAGTTACACATTGAAAGTCTGTCTTTCCCCCTTTTGATATATTTGTGCAATAAGCCCCCTTGATGCTGGTGGAATTTTACAGGTCAAGGTTATTGGCTTGTGAAGTCAAAGTTACAGTGGTGTTTGCAAGTCTGCATCTTCTGTATGGGATGTTTCTTATTGCAAGGGCTAATAGTACTTGTGTTAACAGAATTATACATCTGTGTTAGGAAAAGGTGTAGCTGTTGAACATGAAAATGTAGGGAAGTCCTGTCCCAGATACTCAGGAGAATTTCCAGCAAAAAAAGCCTATGATCCCAGTCTGTAATCTGAAACAGATGTCTAAGGTTCAAGTAAAGATGGCAAATCAGTCACCTGACAAGTAGCAGGGTAGGTAGCTGTAGCAGTGTCATATATACTCCCCAGACGTATGGCATGGGTGGACAGATGTGTTAAATTGATCTACTAGTTCAGGTGAGGCAGAAGGGGCTGTCTGTAAGCAATGAATACAGTTTGTTTGCACCCATGTCCAGACTGTGTAGTGCCTATAGGCTCGGCAAGTGCCAGCTAGGCTTTGGAATATTGTCAGTATTGGGAAAGAAATGAGAAGCTCCAGCTTCTCCAGACCTGCCCAGCTATCTTCAATGGGAGGTGCTTGCAGGATGATACCCCTACGTTTGCATTGCTTTTTCCATAATGGTTCTCTCTGTACAGTGAGTTCAGTATGCTGAAATTTCCTTGAAGAACAACATTTCCAGCAAAGTGCCAGCATGAAACCTAGCAGCAGATTGCAGCTACAAGCCCTCACGAAGAGCTGCTTTATACTGATAGGCAGAGCAGAACCCTGCAGGCAGAGTAACTTCTTAACCCCAGCTGCTGTGTATCAGCAGAGAGCAGGGTGGTGACTACACTTTCTACAGTGTGTTTGTCCCAAGAGCAGCAGTGCTGGCAGAGTGTAGTCAGCTGTAACATGTCTTCATGTGGCCTCGGTGGAGGAAAATGTGTATGTCACCAGCATTTCATAGGCTTGTTCATATGGGCTTGGACACAAAAAGGGGTTGGGTTTGGATAGCTTTATATACTTCTCTACCCACTGGCTGGATTGTGTGAAGGGCCCAGAGAGTAAGCCATGTGGCTGAGGGAGCTGTGTTTGTTTAGCTTGGAGAAAAGGGGGCTCAGGAGGGACCTTCTGCAGCTGCCTGAAAGGAGGTTGTAGCCAGGTGAAGGTCAGCCTCTTCTTCCAGGCAGCCAGTAGTGACAGGATGAGAGGAAATGGACTCAAGCTGGGCCAGGGGAGGTTTGGGTTGACATCAGGAAGAATAGAAAGGATTGTCAAGTACTGAAACAGGCTGTGCAGGAACCATCTCTGGAGGTACTCAAGAAACATCTATGCCTGGCAGTTAGTGCTGTAGTTCAGTTGACATGGTTGCATTTGGTTGTAAACTGGACTTGGTGGTCTTGGAGGTCTTTTCCTTAATGATTCCGTGATCAGCACTACTCTACAGTACAAAGAGTGAAAAACCAGCTTTGAATCTGAGTTGTTCATTGTTGTAAAAATTGTGTTCAAAACTACAGAGCATGCCCTACGTCTTGTCTTTTTTTTTTTTTTTTTTTCACTAGGTTGCACTAAGAAGACAGCAAGCTCAGGAAGAGGAACTGGGAATCAGCCACCCAGTGCCCCTGCCTAGTGTCCCTGAGACATTTGTTAAGAAGAGCAGTGGTGGCAGCTCTTCTTGCCTCTCTCTGGAAAGCAGCAGCCCAATGCACTCGACAAGTACAGCCATGACAGCAGCGAGTACACCACCAGGTAAAGTGCTGGACAGCCGTGCTCATGGCCAGCCCTGCTTTTGCCTGCTGTTGACACCAGTTCCCCTCTTCTGCATTTATCCTCTCCCCAGCAACAGCTTTCTAGTTTTGGTACAGTTAGTGGAAGGGAAGGATCCAGTATCAGCCTTTAATATTTTATTATTTTTACTTGAAAATCAAAATTTCTTTTACACAGACCGGTGCTGTAAAAAAATTCAGTAGGGCGTGTTGCTGCAAGTAGAGAATTATGGGAAGCTTCTGTCCTTTGTCCCAAAATATGCACTTCTGCTACTGTCGTAGTAAGTGGGTTTTGGCTGCATGTGTAGCTTCCTCAAAATTTGAGAGTTTTCAGAAGCTGTGTAGAAGCCAAGTGCATAGGTAATGCTATTGACCCCAGCAGCAGAGATCTGCCAACATTACATGACTTGATGTGGTGGCACATTGGTTCTGTGTGGCATGGTGTGATGAACTATGAAAGAGTGTTGTAATCCTTCTCTTTTACTACAACTTACTGTATTGCATTTAACCCATGTAAAAGAAAACCTCCCCAAAAACCAGTATTTGTATATTCAGTGAAAGCATAGCTAAGCAAAGGTGGGATTTGAAGATGCTAGGCAAGTGGAGACTCTAGGCAAGATGTTTTTTCTTATGCAAATTGCTTTTTCCCTTTTCCAACTATGCCTGACAGATACAGTGATTGAATATATATATAAGAAAGAAGAAAGGAGCTGTTGTAATTGATTTATTGTGTATAGACAGAAAAAAACAAACGAATACAGGAAGCAAACAAATAAAAGGAAATTTCTTTTTTTTTTAGTTATCTATACATATGCAGTAATACAGGTGAATATACTTGCCAGATAGAAAGATGATTCTAAAGTGGGCAATGCCTTGCATTAATTAATAAAAGGACAGTGCATGTGTGTGTCTGTCAAGTGATGCTATTCTGTTTTGCAGGCCATTAAAAGTATGTCAGATGGATTTGTTGGATCTAGTGCAGACAGGCAGTTTCAGACCATTGTAGAGGAATTTTGTTGGGAAGCTTTTAAAAGAACTGCTTAATAAAGCAATAAATAGCTTTTTATTAGCTTTTTTGTTTTCATTATGTTAGTGTCACCTTTGAATTGATGCAGTTACTCCTTTCATATTTGCATTACTGCATGCTTTGTCTGTAGACATGGAAAAAGCTGGCTGAAGATTAAAGTAGTATATTCAATAATATATAGAGATTGTGTGTAGCTCAGGAGAACAAGAAGATCCTTGCTTATACAGAAAGGCCAAAGAATGAAATCATTTTACTGTTGACAAAACTGGCACGAGCTTTGATCTTAATGTTTTTAAAAGGACAGTATTTAATTTATTAATCCCATTTTAATAATTGCTAATTAATTGAATTAAATTACAAACTTTTAATGAAAGCATTAACCAAACAAGCATAAGACAATTCACATGCTTGAACAAATACTTGAAAACATAAAAATGCCTAATTTTAAAGTAATTTGTTTGACTATTTTTGGTCAGAGCAGTCATCTTTCTTACAATAGAATTTGAGCAATTTAAATACATTGTTTCTCAAGCATTTTACTAAAAAAGTAACTGTTATTATTTGTGTCCAAATAAATAACTGTTTGTGAGTGACAACATTTGAAATACACAGCTTCGTCTCCAGAAAGAAGATGTGATTACAGTCAAGAATCAAGACAGGGTCAACCTTGTTCACCAGAAATGGAAGCATCTGTAAATGAAGAGGAATTTAGGTTCATAGTTTTGCTTTTGGGCACCTAAGTAGCAGCAGACATTTTTGCTTAGTTCAGAGGTGACTACACTGTATAAATGAAGTTACATCCCTAATAATTTCAGTAGGTTCATCTGCTGAAAGCAGTGTGAATAGTCATGGGTTTTGACTTGGTGCCAGTGACTATGTGCTGACTTTGAAGCTGGAGAAGGTGCTCTGCATTCATCCAGACATGTAGATAGCTTTGTCAGGTGTCTGAGTACAGGCTTTGGTGAGGAATATAGCTTGAATATCCTCATGCTTTTCCTTTAAACATCTTAAAGATCTTTTTTCTCGGATGAGAGGTTGCCATGTGGCATAAGTTCTGGATTTAGATGTTGGATTGTTTCAGGACCAGGTACTTGATGGATTCTTGTATTGCTGTTTTGTGATTTTGTTACAACCCTAAACTGCAAGCAAAATGAGCGACCCCATAGGAGCAAGTGTCAGTGTCTCAGGCTGGTTGGCTGAGGTGCTGATTTTTCAAGAACTTACAGTTATTATTAAAGCAAGCAGAGAAAGTGAAACCCTTCATGGCAAGGGGAGCCAGCAGTTCCCTGCAAGCCCCAGGGGAGGCAGTTTCTCCAGGGAGTGCAGCATGTCCTGCATGACTCACATTAGATTGGGCAAGAGGTGATTTTGACAGTGGTAATTCTGTTCCTCCTCTAAGTTTTTTGGCTTATGAGAGCAGTTCTTCTTTTGGACTCCCATCACATGGAACTTTGTTTGCCAGCAGAGGAGTTATGTGTGAAGGAGTCACACAAATCAGACGTAGTGCCAGGCAGAGAGTCATTGCTTGCTGTATCCATTTTATTAGCAGATCAGAAATAGTATGACACCTGGAGACCAGAGGCAGTTTTTTAGATCCCATTGTGACACACTGTTTTTGAAAAGGGAAAAAATGAATTATCGTGGTCATAGCATAGGTGTTTGAACATTAAACATGTCAGGCATGTTTACTTTGGATGGAGTGTATGTTCCCACTCAAAAGCAAACTGGGAATTTGCTGGGTAGTGGGAGCAGACCATGGTCTCAAGGCATTAGTAGAGTATCTTATAGACTCAACTTGTTGCTTCTATGCATTTCCTCTTAAAAAGTTGTAAATTGCTGAAAGAAAAAGCCATATAATTGTACAGAGCAGCCAAAGTCACTATCCCAGGGCATTTAAGGTAATTGTCCTTCCTTCTGTAGGATAAGTATATCTTGTTAGGAATTTAGAAGAGATTATGGTGAAGCATGTAGAATGTGCTTTTCAGGCGTTTTCATTTTACAGCACCAGTGTTCTTCACTGGTTTGTGTCAGTTCAGAGCCTCTGCAACTTTGATATTTAGAAGTCACGGGGGAGCAGAGAGGGGAGGCAGATGAGGCCACTAAACACCGTAGAGTTTAGTGAGGAAAAGAAAGCTGTTCACACTGAAGGAAGGAGAATGCATTTCACCCTTGCTTCATTATGTTAAGTCATTATGTTAAGTCAAACAGACTAAGGGTCATGTTTAGAATTTGGCCAGCGGAGTGGCTGCAAGATACATCACCAGATGACTGGAAGATGCTGGAAAGCACTCATTCTTTCTGCTGCTCTGCACTGTTGTTGACCCAGTTTAGAACTATCCAGTATGGATGGGATTGCTGTGTGATGCAAAATGCCAGCTCCTGGTCCTATGCTGTGTTGTGGTCGTTTCCCTGTTGTCTTTGTAATGATGGCAGTGTTCAGGTGCCTTCCTAGTATCACATAGTTGACATATTTTTCAACAATTGTGGATAGTAAGCTTGTATTTGTTATTCCCCTTTGTTACATTTATTATGTTTGACAGAAATAAAAAAGTACTCTTTTTTTTCTGAGTAGGTGCTGCCTTCACTTTGAAACTTTTTGACAAATAGGTGGGTTTTTTTCTTCTCATAAATAAGACCATACTGAGGTCAGCACTAATACAATGCCTAATGTATGTATGATGGTACTGAGATCCCTTTTAACTTGTAGTGCCCTAGCTGTCTGCAAAAACCCTACCATGCCTTCTTTACTCTTCCTTTACTTTCTTGATCACTGTATTGTGATTTCAAAAATTGATGCCATGATCTTGCAGCTGTTGCACTGCATAGATGATGAGTTAAAAAAATTAGCTGTTATAACTGAAAAATATCGTAGCCTGGTTTAAAAAAAGTGAGACATTTTCTCTTTGAAAGAAGGCTCTGTAACAGTATTTATAGTATAGTGTCATTTGTTGTCAGAATTTCAGTTTCATCAAAAAAAGCCTCGTTTTAGTCAACTGATCATGTGAAAGCTGCTGTGGCCATTTTGCTGTGAGAGTGCGTAGAGGTTGAAACAGGTTATCCAGAGGGCTTCTGGAGCCTCCATGCTTGGGGAGGCTCAGACCTTGGCTGGGTGGTGTATAAGCAACATGATCCAGCTGGGGAGCTGGCTCTGGTTTCGGCAAAGTTTGAGCCAGCTGGTCTCCAAAAATCCTCTCCAAACTAGACTGTTCTGTGAATTTCTGAAATTTCTACCTGCTTGCGTTGAAATTAAGTCAACATACTTAAATTTGTAGTTCAGCCAGCCTCAATACTGATAAGTATTTGCAAGCCTGTGAAAGAAATCTTATCTCTTTTGACCTAGTAATACTCGATGGTAGATTTTTTTTTTAAAGAATTAGCTGTGTGGGGATTGACAGGTGGTGGAGGGGATTGATAATTCAAGTGGCAGCAGCCTCAACAAGGCTGAGCAGTAAGAAGGTGGCATTAGCTGCTTTGCCTGCCTATGCCAGGACTAACATGATGGCTGCATGCCCTCAGAGATTTTGGTGGGTCTGCACTGGCAACTAGTCCATCCTCCTGCTCTTTGCTTTTCTCTTGGTCTCCTCACTACTTCCTAAGGGTGTTTTTCTCCTGCTGTACCCATGGCTGCTTTTTTACTGGTTTTAGTTGCTAGCTGCCTCCTGGTCCTGCCAACATCCTTACATTGCTTCCTGGTGCTTTCCCCTAGCTTCTCCCAGAGTCAACAAACCTCTTTACAAAAGTGAAGAGTACAGTTAAACATGACCTGTCTTTACAGGATTATAACAGCTAGCAGAGAGAGAAGTTTTGTGTCCTTCACCTGTGAATAACTAATCCATCACCATCATCATGATCATCATCATCTGGTTTTCTCCAGTTCATTACAGTTGAGAGAAAAAGAATCACATTTGCATGTGTCTCTTGTAAGAGTTTGTGGACTGTCATATCTCTCTTGGACTGACATGATTTCCGCAGCACAAGTTAGATTCTGTCTTGGGAAGCAGTTGCTGGAAGTGGTCTTCTTCCTGTGTAGTAGTTTTTTTAGTTACTAAATCCATTTCAAGCTGAAGTAAATATTATAGGATCTTTGAACAATCTTCCCTAAATTTAGGATAAAATTTATGCTTCATAGGCTTTTAAAATTCCAGACTGATACAAGTATGCAATGAACAAAGCACTCCACAGTGTGGTGGCTGTGGCTTTGTAATTTTCAATTCCTATCAAAACAACGTGTTTTGCTCAGAGATGTGTAAAAAGGAGTTGCTTGTGAAGCAAGAAGGGGTGGGCATTTCAGCTTCTCTCTGCTGCTTTGGTTTCACAGTACTTGGGAAAACAGCAGAGGAGTTCTGAGCATCTCATTATAAAAGGACATAGATAAATCTGAAAGGATAGAGGGAAGGGTGACAAAAATGATGTATTGCTTGTAGAAAAGGAGACTAAGGGTGGATATAAACAGTCTATAAATATTTGAGAGGTAATAATATGGAGGAGGGGGAGGGATTATTTACAGTGCTTGAGACAGCATAACAAGGAGCAACGGCTTGAAACTAAAAAAGGCAAAATTAAATTAGACACTAGACACTTTTTTTTCCTAACTAGTAGTGCAATTAGCAATGGAGTGACCTGCATAAGGACAAGGGGGTAAGTGAAGCATAATCAGGAGAGGTGTTTAAGAGTGTGTTAGATTATGATCTCGAGTGATTAATATGGGGGTAAACTCTGATCAATGTGCAGGTTAAAGTAGATGGCGGAAATCTGCAGCTTTGTCATCTCTTATATGATTCATTGCCTCTAGCCATTGTTTGACTGTGTTAAATAAATCATAATGTTATAGGGTTCTGCATCCCTGATTAGATGTTTCCAGTTAATTCTCCAGTTCTCTTGCAAAGCTTGCACTTTTCCTGCTCCTCTTTTCAAGCAGTATTTGTTATTGCAGCTTTGCATGCATGCATGCATGTGTGTAGGTGCCTGTGTTTTAACTGAGCTAATGTTTGAAGTGCTGTACATGTTCATTCATTGAGGCTGAACTGAATTCAGCCTCACTGAATGACTCTTGTCAAGAGACTGGTATTTCCACTGTACTGGTGAAACAAGGTAGAACCAGCAGCAGTTCTCAAAGTGTCCGAATTAAGAAGTTTTATTTTTCTTGTCAGGCTTTCAGTCCTGTGTGATGCTTCACTCGAAGTCTAAAAACAAATAGAATTGTAAACAGATCTGGAAAAAACTCAGAGAAGGCTGCTTTTCTTTTTCTGTACAAGTGGCATTCTGACCCTTGTCTAGGGCTGTCTTCACCAGAAGCAGGGACTGGGGAGAGGTTTCTGCAGTGTGCCAGGGAAGCAAGAGTGCCAGGGACCCATCATGACCTACCCCCACTCCCTTACTTTGAGATAGAAGGGCTGCTCAGCCCTGAGATAGAGGTATAGCACAGGAGGCTCAGCAGTTACTTCTATCCTTCTTTCACATTTTGGAAGAGATTCTTTTTTTTCCCAAGGTGACTTGGAATAGAATTGGGGTTTTTTAGGGTTGGGTTGGTTTGGTTGTTTNGCAAGAGTGCCAGGGACCCATCATGACCTACCCCCACTCCCTTACTTTGAGATAGAAGGGCTGCTCAGCCCTGAGATAGAGGTATAGCACAGGAGGCTCAGCAGTTACTTCTATCCTTCTTTCACATTTTGGAAGAGATTCTTTTTTTTCCCAAGGTGACTTGGAATAGAATTGGGGTTTTTTAGGGTTGGGTTGGTTTGGTTGTTTTTTTTTTCATTTTCAAAAACACTTCACCATAGGGCTTTATGTGTTTTCAGCATCTTGCTGTCCAGGTTTTTTCACGTCACATGGGGCTTCCAGACACAGATCTATGGTTACATCAAGGTAGCTGCTGAGCAGTGCTTGCTGAGTGCTGGACAGACTCTGCCATGTACAGAGTCCTAGCACCAGATTCTCTTCCCAACCAAGGTAACAGGGCTAGTCAGCACATCCGATTGTTCTTTGTGCCTTGGAAGCTCTTCCTCTGTAACACGGGCGTTTGCATATGCGCATTCAGATTTAGAGAGTTATCTGTGCCAGATTGTGCTTTCCATTTGTTATTATGAACACCGAGATAAGGAATGGAGCAGGAGCAGAAAATGTACTAAGAATTTCTAAGAATTTACTATCCGTGGGCACATTATTCACTATCTGCAGCTAACCTCTTGTTCCTTTCTGTGTCCTTGAAACAGTTGTTATAACTTCTCTGAATGTG
>VZUA01104599.1:13259-23859 GCA_013401035.1 Horornis vulcanius
CCGTGGAATACACACAGCATTTTGCAGAATTGATCTCCCTTATAGTCTATAAAAAATCTTGTGTTTCTAGGGACTATCAGTTTACTATCCTTTACTTTTTCCTTTCTCTCTTTTTATCACTATTGGGATTAATAGAATATTGTTAGTGCTATTGCATCCCCTATCACCCAAGTGTTTACAAATTGGGTATGAAGATTCAACAGCCCATATTTGCATTGACATTAGTACTTTTAGAGTCAAATCCTTTCTCTTGTGCTACTGTTGCTAGTTCTTCAGATTTCTAGGGGAAATGTTGAAGAATTTATTTGGAAAAATCCATTATAATACAGTGTTTTTGAACAGTGCTTTCTAAATAATCCATGCAATTTCACAGATTCTTCAAACCTCACAGACATTCTGGTAACATCTTTGAATTACTTGAGTGTGGAGATGAGTGGGTGGGCTTGATAGAGAGGAGGAAGCTGTGAAAAAAACCCTGCTATGTGGAACAGAGATTGTTTGTTAAAAGACTTGTCTGGCTTTCTTATACTTTGTACTGAATAGACTCTACCACTTCTGCAGTTATCTGGGGTTCTTTAGGCTGTATCCAGTACAACAGATTTATTACTGTGACAGTATGATTCAATAATGTCAAAAATCAGGTAGACTGAAATTTGATCAAAAATCAATTCAAAATAATAAAATCAGCTCTTCTTGCTGCCGTGGTATTTGTGAAAAGAATATCAGGATAATTCATAGAGGCAGAGGGAGATTGTATCAAGAGCAGTGCTCCTCTCTTTCGTGTCTGACAAAAGAGGCAGGGCAGAGAGAGAGAGGAGTAGCTCTGCTTTCCAGTGATGCCAACCTTCCTACACAAAGATAAAATGATGGACAAAGTCCTGCTTGGCTGGTTGGTTTTTTTCCCCACTGAATCAAAGAGCTTGCTCATGCCCTTAAAATAAAGTACTTGCTAAGTGCTTTCCTGGGATAGGCAGAAAATGCTTATGCTGCATCACCTGCAAATGCATGTATGTTATTGAACAAATTAATGTATAAAGTTCTTGTTTGGTCAGATGCTGGGGTGTGGTTGTAAAGGAGGTTCATACCATATAGATGGAAGGTGGTAAGAAATTTCTGTTGCTGAGACAGCCTGAGTGAAATGTTTTCATGTTTGTAGTCAATTTGGTCATTCTGAGTTTGCCATGTAAAATAGAGAGGACTAGTTCTCTACCAATATATTTTATATTTGCTGTAGTATTTTCTATAAAAAAATCTTCTTGTCAAATGTAGCAGCCTGTATCTATAATCAGGATGGTGCATTAAAGGCTTGTTTTGGAAGCAGTGCCCTTTTTATCAATGAAGTGTGTTTGAAAGTAGCCTATGGTAGATTAATCTATTTTTCTATCAATAATCTCTCCAAGATAACACCAATATATCCCTTATTGTTGCAAACTATCAAATGAGGGGGAAAACAAAACAAAGGAAAAC
The DNA here is from genome assembly GCA_013401035.1 of Horornis vulcanius. Taxonomy (NCBI): domain Eukaryota; kingdom Metazoa; phylum Chordata; class Aves; order Passeriformes; family Scotocercidae; genus Horornis; species Horornis vulcanius. Next base: position 14,727 of record VZUA01104599.1, read on the forward strand.
AAATCAATGCACAAAATAAAGACCAAAGTGAGTAAATAGATGCTGTGGCTGACATGGCATTTGGCTTCATGCTGCTGATGAGGAATCCACTCCCCAGCCCAGCGCATGCTGAACTGGAGGAAATCAAATGCAAACTCAAGCATGTGAAAGGGAGTTTCACACATCTGAGACAGCCAATTAATGTGATTTTTAGTTTTCCTCTGTTCTAGTAATGTGGGAGGTTTAAATCAGGAGAAGGGTTTTCTTCCTTGTTATTTCTTTCTTTCTAGTTATAAGGATTATTTATTTTGCAGTTTTCTGTGAGAGTTGTTTCTTTTATTGCCACTGGCTGATACAGAGTAAAAAAATAGTTTCATGAAGTCTTTAGAATTAGCATATGCCCTATTGTCAGGCTGGCAAAACAAAATTTTATATACCTCCATTTTTATTCCTAGGAATGGAGCTATGAAGAACAAATCTAATCCAAAATATTTGAGATGTCAAAAATTCAAATTCATAAGCTTATGAGTACCCCTAGGTGGCACTACATGCTTTTTTTGCTTAAAAATAATCAAATACTTTATTATTTGTAAATAAAAGGAAAATCATAATAGCTTAATATGTATGATGAATACATTCCATTTTTTCAATAAAGGTGGCTAGCAAGCATTTTTTTTAACAACTGTCATTGTTTAACCCCAGATAGCAACTAAATACCACAGAGCTGCTCTCTCATTTCCCCTTTTTCTTTCTCTCCTCAGTGGCATGGGGAGGAGATAAAGGAAAGAAAATAAAATAGAACTCATGTGTTGACATAAGAACAGTTTAATAATTGAAACAAATTAGAAGATTATAATAATAACAACAGCTACATTAACAATAGCAGCAACAGCAATGATAATCACAATAATTGTAATGCTAATACTACTACTAATAATTGTAATAAAAACAGAGGCAGAGAGGGAGATAAAACCCAAGAAAGACTAGTGATGCAGAACAAATTTCTCACCACCCACTGACAGACGCCAAATCCTGTCCTTGAACCCTTATTGTCTTTTTTGAGGTAATTCTCCAGGGTTTACGTGCTGACCATGTCAGTCTTTGTTTGGAATATCCCCTTGGCCAGGCTGGGTCAGCTCTCCTGGCCGTGCTCCCCCAGCCTCTTGTGCACCTGATCACTGCAGAGCACAGGACACTGAAATGTCCTGGATTTACGGGGAGCATCACTGAGCAGCATCTCGAACTTCTCTGATGATACCAGCATGATTCTCTTACTGCATCCAAAACACAGGACTGTACCAGCTAATAAGAAAAAAAATCATTCTGTCCCATCTGAAACCAGTGCAATAAAATTTTTCTTGTCTGAGGATTGAGTGATATTCTACTAAAGTTTTTTTAGAATTTTGTGAAAATTATGTACAAGGACTTGAATATAGAATTTTCTTTTAAAAGGTATAAAAAATTCACTAAAATATGCTTGTGGTTTTTTATTTAAATTTTAACATGTTTGAATACTTCCCTGGTAAAGCCATGCCAACAGGGACAGAGGGGACAAACAGAAGTGTGCTGGGTCTGAGTGATTGACCTGTTTCGTAAGACTAAAGGTTCTCTTGTGTGTGTGAATTAATCAATTCTGGTGACTAGTAAATGTTGTAGCATGTTAACTATTATGTTCTTTTTCATCTGTTGGCTGCAAAAGCTGGAGACAAGTCTGCCATGGGTGTGTGTGAAGACAGAAGACCCCCCACGAGACAGGGTCAGCTTTTCATGTGATATAAACACAGGACTGGGGCAGAGCTGCATGAGTACCCAGGCTGGCTCATCACTCTCATCTTGGTTGTGTAGGGTTTGGTTGTCAAAAGAGTCTGTCAAAAGAACAGAGGAGCTACAGCTGTTACTTTCTACCCTCTCCCTTCCCCCAATCAGGAAGAAAAGCCTGACATGTTGGTTCAGCCCTGTTTTGGATCTGTTAATATGGGAAGCAAATGCCCTTGGAGAGTAGAGACCAAAACCCAAACTACTGCAGAAAAACAACCAAGAAAACCCTATGAAAGGTTATTTGGGTGTTGAGACTACGATGTGAATCTTCCTAGGTGTCTTTTATGTTTCCATCATCCAGATTAACTGCTCAAGCAGCACTAGAGAGTTTTTCAACCCAGATGGCTCATTTATTGAGAAAGGCAGGAGGCTCTGAGCTGTTCTGCATGTGTGATATGAGAAGAGTTTTCTCTGGTTCTTGTCTTGCCTTTTTTACAGAAGTACCCTCTGTATGAGCCCATTATTGCTGGGCTCCAACTGGTAAATTACATGGACATGTAGATCTGTATCTATGTGTAGACTTCAGTGTGATCACAAATATCAACTGTATTAATAAGCTTCAAAAGGTAAAGCATGACAGCTGAGCTGCTACAAATACCAAAGAGGAAGATCTGTGAGACTTTTCTCAGCAGTCAGCACTTAGGTGAAATCCATGCCACTGCTGAAGTAGCACTGGGGATGGTGGCTTCAGTCCTGTTGGCTTTAGCACAGCTGTTTCTGTGACATCTGATGTAGAAGAACTGAAGTAACCAAAGGTGAAAAACACAAGCAAAAAAACTGTGTCCTGAATTAATATTAGTCACAGGGCAGTTTTATAACTAATGAAGTGTTAGACACCTAGAAGCCTACTGGATTGAAATGGAATAGACTATGTATTGGAGAAGAACAAGATGTATTATACAGTCATAGCATTTCAAATTGGAAAGGACCCACAAGGATCATAGGATGCAACTCCCTCTTGAGCACATGACCATTGAAAATGAACCACAGGATCAAGAGCATCCTTCAGGTATTCCTTGAACTCAGAGAGGCTTGGTGCTGTAGGAAGCTTGTTCCAGGGACTGTCTTCTTAGTGAAGAACCTTTTCCTAATGTCAAACCTGAACTTCCCCAGTGCAACTTCCACTTCCTTGTGTCCTGCCACTGGGCAGCAGGGAGAGATCAGCACCTCCCCTTCTCTCTCCCCCATGAGGAAAGTGTACCTTTCTGCTAGGGCCCCCTCAGCCTTCTCTTCTACAAGCTGAGCAGGCCAATTGACCTCAGACCCTTTGAGACTTTTCACCTTCTTCATCCCTCTCTTCTGGACACAGTGTAATAATTTGATGCCTTTTTTCTATTGAAACACCCCAAATTGCAGATAGTACTTGAGATCCACACCAGTGTAGATTTGGTACAATGATCAGATATCCTGGGTTTCACTGTATGCATTAAACTGCATGGTATTTTTTTCTGAATCTTAAGCCAGGATTAGACATGTCTAGGTGACGTTGCTTAGCAGGACAGGGTTTTTTAAACCTTTTTTAAACCTGGTGTAAAATAAGTAATAGGAATAGGAAGGAAACTGTATGGATTGTACATGTTCTCTGTCTTGGATTTCCGTGCTTGATGACTTGGGCTAGAGTTTGTAATTATGTATCCAGATTTAACACAGAGTGATGACTCCTTCCTGTCAGCTTCCTGCTTAATAGTGTTTGAGGCTACAAAACATATAAAGCAGTATTGGAGTGTTTTCTCATAGGTCATCAAAGACGCAAGAGTAGTAAATGACAACATGACATTCTTTCAATTGGTCTTCATGTGAGTCCTGTGTAAACTTCAAAATACTCAGAATCCACAAATTGCTTGCATTTCAGAAAAGAGTATGTATATCAGCAAGGCAAATTTTATTGCCACAGATAGAAAAAAATCAAGAACATTTAATACAGGCTGTTACAACATTGTTGTTTGTTGATAAAAGAGACATCCATGTTCTCAGTACCAGGAGTATAGACACACAAATAAAACTTGAACTTACATACATCTTTTATGTAGAGATGTAAGGAAATAATAATGGCTCTTTTTGCTATTTCAGGCATAAAAATCAAAATGTGCAGTATCTGATAAAACAGGGATTAATACTTGAAATGAACTAAAATCCATATGAACAACAGCTCTTCTGTTCTGGCTATTTTTGCCAAACAGCTGTGTCTTTCTCTCGAAGACATGTTGCCCCAAACCTTTCTCCTCTTGTGGTTGGGACAGACATTAAATTTAATTCAGCCACACAAGGACAGAGAAAATTAAGTGAAATGATGCATCCACTGAAAACAATACCAAACTCATACTGACTTTTGGGAAAAAAGGATTCCACTGGAGTACCTGCACGTATTTGAATCCCTGGAGATAACNGATTTTTTGAAATCAAAGAAGAGATTGAGCAGGAAATGGTGTGTTGAGTGTGGCATTGTTTGGAGCTGCCTTTATACACAGAAATTGTGCTTTTGGTAGTGAAACACTGTTGAGGGGTGTAGCTAAGGTAGATTATATCCTTTCTATGTTAGTACATTATTATATCCATGTTAGAAAACAAATTGTACACTGTTTTCCATTTTAACAGTTGTGCTTTAATGAAGAGAACAGAACTAACAGTACACTAATGGAATAACATTCTTCTTGTAGCTAAGAGGGAAATACTAAGAGACCAAATAATTGTTTTCGAATTGTGCTCCTTCAGAAAGGAGGAATCAATAATCACTGAAGTGGAAAGGGAAGACCAATTGAAAAGAAAAATAAAAAGTTTGAAAGGAAGATGTTGGAGAGACCTGACTGTGATTTAGAGAGGTTTTAGTCTGTGATTACATAATCTTTTCCATCTTTTGAACATAATGATGTGCTTTCATGGGTTGTTTTGACTTTCAGAGATATTGTTCGCTTTATTGTTACCATGGTGCAATGAACTCCCTTTCTTTTGGAAAAAATTAAAATTTACGGTTTCTTAACATGAATTATGTTTATCATTGTTTTTCCTCATGTAAAGAAACTGACTACTCCCACTCCATCATCGCAGGGGTGTACAAGGGATGAGCATTATTTGTTGAAACTATATATGAGAAATATATGACCTCCATGTGCTGGATGCACAAGAAATAGGGTGGCAACCCCAGAAGAGTCCACTGTCTTCTGTCACTTTTTGTCCAGAATGCCAGTAGAGACCCAAGGATGAGCCACAGCATCCATGTCTCCTGCTTCTCAACAATGAGCTGTTCTGCAGCTCGTGTTGTAAAAGCATACGAATGAGCAGAATAAGTGCAGGACTTGTGCAGAGCGCAGTTTGAATATTTAACATGAGGCATGTTAAAAAAGTAAGACAACTTCTCTATTTATTTTTAATGTGTTTATTTCAGAAATAGAAGTCAGATGGTAGCCAGTCAAACCACAAAGGATTTCCCAGAACAATCGTGACTGTGGGTTGGGATTTTTTTTTCAGTTTTATTTAGCATGAAAACTATGACATTTAAACATCCAGAAAACATGTGGGTGACCCAGGAATGAATATTATTTTGTTTTTCTGGGCATTGGAAGAGAAAGAACTGTATTTGGCAGGTTGATTTATAAATAAAAAAGGATATTGTTCATTGCTGCTTCTGGGGCTGGAAATATTAGTGCAAGTTCCATGCAGATGGACTCACCAAGTGACAGGGTCATTTAGGCAGGTGAGAAATTGCCCAGAGTAATTTCAAAATTACTCAAAGTACTTCAGGGAATACTGCCTGGTAAAGAATTGAGTAAGTGCTACTCCACATCCAGCAGTCTTTCAGAAAACTACCTTCAACCTGTTTTTTTTGTGTATAGAGCATCTCTACAGGACAAGGACTGTGTAGGCAAATGGTTTCTGTAGCTCTGTAAAACCATGATTTCTCCTGCTCTGTTTCCTTCCTAGAGTGATGCTACACACATGCATACCCCACGGCAGTTATGCAGCTGGAAAAGTATTTAGAGATAAAACATTATCTGTCTTGTGGGAGGAGGTTGCTTGAAAGGCCTCATTTTTTTTTCTCACCACCTCTTTAGAAATAAGAAGAGCTCATAAATAAGCGGGTATGCCACCATCCCCACAAAATAATTCAAGACACCCTGACTCTCTTCATGAAGGGTTCAGCTTAACACGCCTGATCATGGCACGTGTGCAGACCTAGTCAACTGGAAAAAAAACAAAGAGCAAACACAAATCTCCTGGCTTTATTACAACATTAGACAATGTCAGGAGAGGGCAGCCCTGCTGGCAGCAGGCCGGTGCTCCCCCTGGCACTCAGCACTTCTGTTGCTCTGGAATGTGCTTCAGTGCTGCTTTTTCCATCCTTGTCAGCCACACATGAGGCGCTGTCACCCGGTGCTGCTGATGGCACTACCCTGCAGTTCACAGTCTTAGCCCGTTTCCATGCATGACAAGTTGGTTTTTACATGTATTGGTTCTCTTCCTTCCTGCCACCTCTCTGTTCTCCATCATTCTCTTCCTGGGCTATTAGCTGTACAATGGCCTTTGGAAAGACTTAAAGCACCTAGTGCTGATGCTGCCAAATGCAATGATATAAATACCTCTCCATCCCACTGTCACTCTGCAATTGCGCAAATACTGTTCTTGCTATTCAGTCTCCATCACTCTACAGTCACAGAGATGTAATCTGCAGGACAGGGAGCACACAGGATAAATGCCTCCAAGATTTAGCCTTCTGGAAACAAAGGATTTCCGTAATTTAGGATTAAGTTAGTAAAAGCGAGATGCTTGAAACATCATTGAAAACTTGCAAACTCTTACATTTTTATTGTAGGCTTTAAAATGCTTTTCTTTCTCATTTCCTGAAGTTGAGTGATTTTGCAAATATCTCAGACTTACTACTATTTTTTTTTTTTAATAGCTATTTTTAGCCACCAATTTGTGAGGCAGGTGTGATAGGCATACAAATGTGAACAACCAAAAGGATATTTTTAAGTGTAACCCAGGTTTTGGAGGGTCACCTAAATCACAGAAATACTGGCTTGTTGTTGGGAATATTGCTATAATGTGGTAGTTGAACTACTGACCTTTTCATGGCAGCCATTGGGTACAGTAGTTCTAAAAAAAGGATAGAAGAGTTACTTATTCTGAATCAGAGAATCTTTTATTAATTTTTTTTTACTATAATATCCATGTTCTCCATTGGACTCTCTAAAAGAAAGAAGAGGGTATGGCACAGGGAAAGTGTATAGAAGAACTAGAACGTGGAATAGATTAACTGAAATTGTGCTGTATGGTTGCTCTGGGGAACAAGAATAAGAGAAAGCACAGAAATCAGGGGGAAATCATCATCTACATACTGAAAGTAAATCCTTTCCCTCCAGAGGTTTAATAGAAGAGTCTACCTTTAAAAAATACAAAGTGTGCCAAAATCTCAACACTAATTTGGACTTGTTTATAATTGATAAAAAGAAAGTAAGGATACTCTTCTTTAAAATAATTATGTCCTTTTTTTTAGCAGTCTTTCTTTTCTTTTGTGTATAAGCAATCTAGAGAAACTAGAAAAGGAAAACATCATGATGCTTAGAGCTCTGTAAAGACTAGAGAGAAACAGACTGATGGAGAAGGAAAAAAAGATGATTGCAGCCTTGTAGAGGAATGCATTCAACCACCAACAAAAAAGTTCTTGTAACAGAAATGTAAATCAAATCAAAGATAAAACTATCAAACATCTCAAAGGAAATGTTNTAACTGAAATTGTGCTGTATGGTTGCTCTGGGGAACAAGAATAAGAGAAAGCACAGAAATCAGGGGGAAATCATCATCTACATACTGAAAGTAAATCCTTTCCCTCCAGAGGTTTAATAGAAGAGTCTACCTTTAAAAAATACAAAGTGTGCCAAAATCTCAACACTAATTTGGACTTGTTTATAATTGATAAAAAGAAAGTAAGGATACTCTTCTTTAAAATAATTATGTCCTTTTTTTTAGCAGTCTTTCTTTTCTTTTGTGTATAAGCAATCTAGAGAAACTAGAAAAGGAAAACATCATGATGCTTAGAGCTCTGTAAAGACTAGAGAGAAACAGACTGATGGAGAAGGAAAAAAAGATGATTGCAGCCTTGTAGAGGAATGCATTCAACCACCAACAAAAAAGTTCTTGTAACAGAAATGTAAATCAAATCAAAGATAAAACTATCAAACATCTCAAAGGAAATGTTACACAATTTTCTTTCTGCAAGGAAAAATTAACAAACTAGGGGTACACAGGTTAATTCAAAGAAGAAGAGCATGTTTGCTTCAAGTTCTTACTCTGCAGTTTTGCTTCACCGCATCTTCTCCACTGGCTGCCAGACTGTCACATGTGAGTTATGCTGTTGCTCATGAGCCAGTTTGATTCCAGCTGGACTTACGAGACAGCAGAGAAAACAGAAGCAGGCCACTGCAAAAAGGTTGTGCAGGGGTTAACATGCTGGTCGCCCTCAGAAACCAAGAAGTAAAATGCATTTGGTTCAGAAGTGTGAAATGAGAGATATTTTCGCTTTGTGCTGTGCTCAGTGTTGCAGTATTTCAGCACAGCATTGAACCGTGGCCAGTGATGTCAAGGAAGAGCTAGCATAAACACCAGCCTCCTCTGACCATCCTGGCGTGAGAGTGCCTTAATTACTGGTAACAGTGCTTGTAACAGGTTGGAACTGGAGGTGGGGTCAAAGAGTTAAAGGCTGCATGAAATGCTTGTGAAAGCAAATGAAATTCTGTCGCTTTTATAAATAATAAGCTGTAAGAAAGCAGCCTAAATTACTGAGCCTCAACCATTGTGGTCTGGGTAGGATATTTACTGAAAAAAGCTCATTGTTGGTTGCTGAACCTTTAAGGTTTGCAGAACACAGGATTGAGCATGTAGTTCTGTGGAGCAGCTGATTTTTTCTGACGTCTGTATAGATCTGCTGGGAAAGGCTGCAGACAACCCCACAGACCCTGGGAGTAGATCAGTGCAAGAATGAGCACATAAAAAGGTTATTCCTGTTACCAAGTGCAGACTGGACTTAAATACTGGTCTGAAGGAGATCTGGCAATAACATCTAGAAATGATCAGCAGGAATGTTGATACATGAGATCAAAATAGTTGAGAGGGCAGAGGTTTTCCTGGGAGAAACAATGGTGTGTATGGTCTACTACAACATGAATGGCCAACTGAAAGCATACATTGAAGTAGCCTTAATTGCAAAGATGCAAAAGATGTTTAGTTGTGTAATGTTCAACAACAGATCTCTCAAGATTTGGTAGTCACATAAAATCTGACTGGAATGATGATTCACACCAAAATCTCTGAAGAGAGACTCCCAGATCACCTGGGGTGACTC
>VZUA01104601.1:0-13484 GCA_013401035.1 Horornis vulcanius
CAATCATGAAATGTTTCATCAAAAATGAAAGAGCACTGCATTGGCATTTTCAGATTCCCCTTGAATGCTCCTCAAAATTATTGGGGAACTTCCCGTTTCAGCCATACAAAAACAGAACCTTGCCAATTTGTTTAAGACTGCTAAGCAGAAAACAGTGCTCAAAAAGACCTGGATTTGTAGTTTAGACTATGCCCAGGAATCTTAGAAGACAGTGAGAAACTAAGCCTGGGCAAAGACCGGGTTCATCCAGCGGACACCTGAAGAAGACTATTTTACTTCATCCAGTGACCTCTGCCCAAGACTACCAGAAGACAATGCACAAGCACAGACTGACAAAAGCTAATAAACATACGAAGCAAGAGTAGGCGGGGATAGGTTCTGAATCTATATAGGCGATGCTGAAACCTTCATAAATATCTCTAAGTTTAAGTGAATTTGAACAAGAGTGCCTGCACTATTCAGTGCACACGTCTTTGGCGGAGCTATCCTCTGTGCGTCTGGGTGCTGAGTAAAGTTTCCCTACTTCATAACCTTTGGTTGTGGTCTCTTTGTTCCGCTTCAGTTTGGCAAGCCAGGCAGGAGATGTTCTGCCCACCTGCTGCACTGGCCATGAAGCAGGTGTCTTAGGTGCACCCCAAGCACTTTACTCAGAGACACCTCCTATCCCGGCTGATCACTGCGGGGCAGAAAACGATTTCTGGTGGCTATGGACAAAATAGTATGTTTTAAAAACAAAGGGAGCTAGTAAGTCATAGGAGATGGTTGGGGTGCTGGTAAACCACTCAGAGACGTATGGCATGCAGCATAGTTGCCATATAGGAAGGGGGGTACCCTATAGGCTAGTTGGGGATTTTTGCTGGCTGATAAAGCGGCCACTAGAGGTCTCGAGAGGAGATCGAGCAAAATTGGGGTCACCACTGCATCCCAGCTTTGGGAGCCAGGACAGACCTGCTAATGATTGTATAAGAAGCAGGAGAAGGGTAAGTGGTCCTTTTAAATGGTTAGTTGGATAATATTCACAGCTGCTGGAGGGGTACTAACTGGAATAATAATTGCATGTTTAATTTGTACATGCCCAGATATTTAGTGCTAAATTTTAAAACATTTCATGTTTTTTTGTGTGTGTGTGTGTGTGTGAGACGCAGCATTGCTGCAAAGCGAATGACGAGTACTAGTTTGCAGTTTTGTGACCCCACGAAGGGAATGGCCAGAGACAAAGTGTTTGAAACATTTTGTATGATGTGTCTGGTACTGCAAACAATTTTAATACTGAGGCACTGTGGATCCAAGATTATAACCAACAACATATTAAACTAGCTTTGAATGTGTGTTTGTATATATGAATAGCTGAGAGGAGAACTGAGAACTCTAGTGCTGTTATAAAGGGTATTTTATTATACTTTATACTGTAAGGCTCTCAAATTAGAAAGATTGAGAAAGCCTGAAAGTGCTTCATCAGAGCACTTCTACAGGAGTTAACAAGTTTCAGTGTCTTCATCAAGGTCCAGGTGACTGTGCAACTGTACACATTACTGTTCATCAGAAGGAAGATTTAACATGGTCTGCAGAACTAGAAATTAATATTGATTCCCCTGAGGAATTTGTACAAACTACAAGGAAGACAACAATGAAAAAGCAACTGGATAAATTGTAAGCCAGAGAAAGTTTCAGGTAGACTAGAAGTGTAAGCAGCAGCATTCAGTGAATAAAGTCCAACACCATAAGCTGAATAGAAAAAAAAAATCACAAACTAATTCACACTATGTGCAACCATCTGTCCTGTCTGCTAAATACTGAATGATTGCTACGTATCTCAAACAGGGTGGCTCAATACAGTAAGCAGTTACTACTTTAACTTCTGTGCCTCTAAGTGTTCGAAAGCATGGCCTGAAANGCCATACAAAAACAGAACCTTGCCAATTTGTTTAAGACTGCTAAGCAGAAAACAGTGCTCAAAAAGACCTGGATTTGTAGTTTAGACTATGCCCAGGAATCTTAGAAGACAGTGAGAAACTAAGCCTGGGCAAAGACCGGGTTCATCCAGCGGACACCTGAAGAAGACTATTTTACTTCATCCAGTGACCTCTGCCCAAGACTACCAGAAGACAATGCACAAGCACAGACTGACAAAAGCTAATAAACATACGAAGCAAGAGTAGGCGGAGATAGGTTCTGAATCTATATAGGCGATGCTGAAACCTTCATAAATATCTCTAAGTTTAAGTGAATTTGAACAAGAGTGCCTGCACTATTCAGTGCACACGTCTTTGGCGGAGCTATCCTCTGTGCGTCTGGGTGCTGAGTAAAGTTTCCCTACTTCATAACCTTTGGTTGTGGTCTCTTTGTTCCGCTTCAGTTTGGCAAGCCAGGCAGGAGATGTTCTGCCCACCTGCTGCACTGGCCATGAAGCAGGTGTCTTAGGTGCACCCCAAGCACTTTACTCAGAGACACCTCCTATCCCGGCTGATCACTGCGGGGCAGAAAACGATTTCTGGTGGCTATGGACAAAATAGTATGTTTTAAAAACAAAGGGAGCTAGTAAGTCATAGGAGATGGTTGGGGTGCTGGTAAACCACTCAGAGACGTATGGCATGCAGCATAGTTGCCATATAGGAAGGGGGGTACCCTATAGGCTAGTTGGGGATTTTTGCTGGCTGATAAAGCGGCCACTAGAGGTCTCGAGAGGAGATCGAGCAAAATTGGGGTCACCACTGCATCCCAGCTTTGGGAGCCAGGACAGACCTGCTAATGATTGTATAAGAAGCAGGAGAAGGGTAAGTGGTCCTTTTAAATGGTTAGTTGGATAATATTCACAGCTGCTGGAGGGGTACTAACTGGAATAATAATTGCATGTTTAATTTGTACATGCCCAGATATTTAGTGCTAAATTTTAAAACATTTCATGTTTTTTTGTGTGTGTGTGTGTGTGTGAGACGCAGCATTGCTGCAAAGCGAATGACGAGTACTAGTTTGCAGTTTTGTGACCCCACGAAGGGAATGGCCAGAGACAAAGTGTTTGAAACATTTTGTATGATGTGTCTGGTACTGCAAACAATTTTAATACTGAGGCACTGTGGATCCAAGATTATAACCAACAACATATTAAACTAGCTTTGAATGTGTGTTTGTATATATGAATAGCTGAGAGGAGAACTGAGAACTCTAGTGCTGTTATAAAGGGTATTTTATTATACTTTATACTGTAAGGCTCTCAAATTAGAAAGATTGAGAAAGCCTGAAAGTGCTTCATCAGAGCACTTCTACAGGAGTTAACAAGTTTCAGTGTCTTCATCAAGGTCCAGGTGACTGTGCAACTGTACACATTACTGTTCATCAGAAGGAAGATTTAACATGGTCTGCAGAACTAGAAATTAATATTGATTCCCCTGAGGAATTTGTACAAACTACAAGGAAGACAACAATGAAAAAGCAACTGGATAAATTGTAAGCCAGAGAAAGTTTCAGGTAGACTAGAAGTGTAAGCAGCAGCATTCAGTGAATAAAGTCCAACACCATAAGCTGAATAGAAAAAAAAAATCACAAACTAATTCACACTATGTGCAACCATCTGTCCTGTCTGCTAAATACTGAATGATTGCTACGTATCTCAAACAGGGTGGCTCAATACAGTAAGCAGTTACTACTTTAACTTCTGTGCCTCTAAGTGTTCGAAAGCATGGCCTGAAACACATAAGCAACCTGGTTTAGCAGCATGTGTCCCTGCCCATGGCAGGGGCCTTGGAACTACATGATCTTTGATGTCCCTTTTAAGCCAAACCATTCTGTAATTCTATGAAGTCTTTCCCTAGCTCATTCGCTATAGAAAGATGTAATGTCAGATCATATTTACAGGAAAAATGAACATGTAATAAATGAACCAGCCTAATCTTCTGGAACTAAAGAATGAGGTCATATTTGTGAATAAAAAAGCTGATGTTGCAAGAAGAAAGAAGAAGCAGAAAAGTTGCTGACAGACATAAAGGTGTCAACCTGAGTAAAATGAGGCTTTCAGTATCAACCAGTTAGATTAATAAAAATATGCGTGCTTGCTTCATGGACAAGATAGAGCTACCAATCAAGAGATGCATTGAACAAAGTGAAGCTACCAATCAAATAATGTGTGACTGTGTAAACCAAGACAAGAAATAAATATAAACAATGTTTATGTAATATATGTTGCAAAATAATTCGTGCAAAAGAAATTAAAAAAAGAAAAAAAAACCCTAAACTACAGCATTATGAAACCAAAGCTGAAGCAGTTTTGCGTTGAATGATAATGAAAAACAGAGATAAGGTGTTTCCAGAGATGTTTTTCCCAAGAGAGTTTATCTGTCTAGCAAAACTCAAGGATGTTTATTTCAGAGCAGAATTCCGGTAAAGGAAGGATCAATCATCCAGCTTTGGAAAATAATGTTTTTCTCAGAGCAGAATTCTGGTAAAAAAATAATGTATCAATCACTGAACTCTGGAAAATTTTTAGCAAACCACAGCAAGAAAATAAGAATGTATGGATATGCTGAAAAAGCAAGAATCACCACATAAGCAAGAAGACTCCCACCGAAAAGAGAATAAAATGGGACTCCACAACAGCAAGGATGGTGAACCACGGGGATTCGGAGCGATAGAGTCCGAATTGGGTTCACCCAGTGCCGATTGCCCGGCTCGGCACTATTTTGCTCGTGGCTTCTTAAAACTTATACTTTGTCAATTTTAATAATTTTTCACTTAATTATTAAATTGGCTGGTTCATTTATAACATTTAGAAGCACAATAAACGGCTTTTGCTAGATTCACATTGATTTGTGCAGAGTTCTTTGTCTTCTTGCCTCAGTGTAAGTGGTAAATGCAGGCAGTCATGACAAGCGGTGCCAAGTATTAAACCTTAAAAGTCTTTACAAATGCTTGGATGAAATAAAAAGCTTGATCTCTTGCCATGAGTATTATGTTCCCAGAAGATGCTGTCTGACTGAGCTAAACTGGTATACTCCCGTTTGAAAAAGGGGAGNTTAAAAACTAACTAGCAAAAAATCCACGAACACACAAAACAAAGATAAAAGAATGTAAAAGTATGCACAGGATGATACACGTGGCTGGAACCAGTGGATAAAGAGAGAATGAGGAATACAGTGGGATTTTTTGGCAAAGCTATGTAACAAAAAGTAACAGCACATGGCCCCCAAAAAATGTTCAAGGGAAGGTCATCTGTAATATTGGGACACTCAGTGAGTACACCATCAGAGACCCCTTTAAACAACTGTCTAGGACCATAAAAGGACTTCCAACAGGAGGTAGACTAGTGATGTTTACGTATTAGCTAGGAAGTTAGTTGTAATGAATATGTATAATCATGATGGAATAAATGTTCTGTTGTAGTTTCATGACACGCATCCGATTAGAGGAGATACTCTCCCGAAGTGTCCAACGCTGTAATAAAGAATGCCGGCTTTATAATACTTCAACTTGTGATAGTTTATTTTCTGGCCGATTTCGGTATCACTTCAGGCTCGTCGCGGATCACCGAGGCCACTGTTCGGTAACTGCGGCTGCACCGCAGCTCGCCGCTGGCCCGCGCGCGCAAGCCCCACCTTTCCCCGCACATGCCGCCCCAGCGACGGCTCCGTCCCGCCTCTCGTGCCACGTGAAAGAAGCTGCCCTATCCCGCGCCTGCGCCGGAACCACAGTAGTTCCCGTACCAGAAGTGCCCGCAGCTAGAAGAATATAAAATAACAGTACTGCTAGAAGGGCGTGGCTGAAACGGTGCCTTTCAGTGGGCAAAGTAGCTGTTCACTAGTTGCTTTCAACGCTTGGTCTCTGCAGAGAGCACTTTTTGCTGTCTTTTCTGCTGCTACTAGTCAGGCAGCAGTGGGCATCATTCGTGAGGAGCGGAAAGCGAGCAGGGTCCTTGCTAAGGCCGTGGCGCGTTGTGTGACGCATACACGCGCCGCTCTCGGGGCCGGACGAAGGTGTGGGCACGATGATGCCCGGGGAGACGCCGTCGGCGCCGGCCGGGACTGCGGCCGCTGGCGAGCCCTGCGCCAACTGCGGTGTTCTCCAGCAGGTAGGCTCGGACCGCCGTCCTTGTGACGCTGGAGTGGGGCTTTTGCTCACGGACGAGTTGTAGGTCAGCGCCGGGCTGGTTGCGTTTGGGGAATGTTGGGTACCACAATCATCGCTCCCTGTGCCGTCGGGAAAGCGGATAGCGTGCGTGGTAACGGGCGTTATAAAAGTAGCAGCAGTGTCGAGCTTTAGCCAGGCAAAGTGTGAAAAAAGTAGCTCGTGTCTCTGCGGTGTGCCTCGTGGCGTCTGTCAGGGAATTTCTAGTCGTGGTCTTTTGCCTGTGCTTTGGTGCAGTATAAGGACTTATGATTTAAGTAGGACTCTTGTAGGCTCTTAAGCGAGCGTGTATTTTTATGGTATTGCGCTTTGGGTTGTTCTCGTTTCTCCTTTAAATGAAGAGACGGTCCTTTGAGAGTTCACAGGGCACACTTAGAATTAGTATGGATGAGAAACTGGAAAATCTGTAGACTCAAGTGAGCTAATTTTTTTTGCTGCCAAAGGTCAATTGGATTTTGAGGCAAAAAAGTTGTATGGGTTTAGTATAGAATCTATTGCAAAGGCAAAGATTGAAGAGTTTTTATAGTAACGCCTCATTTAAAGATCCATATTTCCTTGTGGAGCATGCATTCTCTGCATATATTTAAATGAACGGACTTTGGGTGATTTAGTAACTTGTTCACCAAGAGAACTGAAAAAATAGGATAGTTTTTTTGTATTTTCTATAACATTAGTAATCAGATTAGAGGTTATTTACAGTACTGATTTTGGGGGTGTAAGTTCTTTACTGACTTGAGACTCTTCCTTACAGAATATAAATGAATATGTAGCTGCATTAATTGCACTGAAGCAAAAAATGATTGATGGAGAGTAAGTACAATTGCACACGTTTTTGTTTGTTGGGGTTTTATTGTTCTTAAGTACTTACAACAAGCAGGAAATATGATTTGTGGAATGTGGATATTCATTAATGCACTACTTTAAATGCTCCTCAAAATGAAAGTAAGTTCTTCACAAACAGGTCCTAAATCTTGACTGTAAGACTAATTTATTCTGTACAACATGTCTGTATAATGACAGTAAACAGGACTATTTTGCGCACATGTAATATTATTAGAAGTACAGGCACAAACAGCTCTGAAGAGACTTATTTAATTTATTTATTTAAGGCAGAAGCAGATCTTTGATATTTATTTATCTTTCATTCATTTAATTGTGCTCACTTATTTCATTTTTCTGTAGTGAAGAATATGAGAACTGAAAGTTGAGTATGAATGTATATGAACTTTTTCAACAGAATTTAGTCTGATCATTAAGTTCTGAAATTCTGTTGGGATTAAATATCAGAATATGAAAAGTGAAGCTGAACATTTTTCAGAACAATATGATTATGAAATCCTTCTTACCGCTTGGTTTTTTTTCCTCTGCTTCCTTCCAATTCTTCACAAGACCCATCAACATATGATTGTATGGAATAATATATCAAGATATGTTATGTATACCTCCATACTATGGCCCAATATCCATGCTGAGTCTCCTAATTGTAGTGGTTTGTTTCTTATGTACCCTTTCCTAGATATGTGTCAATCTGGCTTTAGTGAATCTAAATGCCAGTCCTGCATTCTATTTCCAGAGAGTGTTTCAGCTAGCAAACACTGGGTCTCTTAACTAGTACGCTTTTTTCAAAGCTCGTTTACTCTGTTATGATTTTTTTGTCTGACCTCTAAACTTTGTGTCCTTCTTTTTTCTGCCAGTGGACAGATTTCTTGTGGAAATTGCCTCTTCATTAACTTTTTGCAGCTCAGCCTTTCTTTTTTGCTTTATTGGATTACTCTTAACTATTGTAATAAAAAGTAATGCAGCCCTCTTTGTATTGAGGTAACTCCCATGGTATTACTTTTTCTTGTAATTACTTCTTTCTGTTCTTAAAAAACATAATGTTTGAGGAAAGAAAAGACTGTCTTTCCTTGGTGTTGTCCCGTGGCCCTCTTGCATCCTCTTGTTACCCTTTATGGCTGCTAGGAGAAAAATATAAAGATTAGTGCCTTTTAGGGTCTTTCAGACTATTTCTCTGAGATGTGTGTTCTTTTTTAGGAGAACATCCTTTCAAGTTTGGAAATATGTTATATATATATTACATATATATGTGTTCTAGTATATATATCACGTCCTTTATTTAAGCAATTTTTTTTAAACTGCAATTAGTTAATGGCTACAACTTCATGTAATTGCCAGTTGGTTTTTTTCTACTTAAAGCAGCTTAATTTGAGGTTTGCATTGCTTGATGAAATAAAATGGTTATATTGACTACTATCAGAAAATGGAAACCAATCTTATACTTTCTCTATTTATCAGTAAAGCAAAAGGAAAGATACCCTAACACATGATTGTCAAAATCAGGTGAGAAAATAAGTAATGTCTGGATTTTTTTCTTTTCTTACAGTCGTTTGCTGACAGAGTATCAACAGAAATGCTCTGATATCCTTTAGTTTTCTAGTTGTGTTCTTACAGGATTAGTATACTTAAAACATTTCTTATGAAAGGGCTCAAGGCTTTCTATTTAAGTTATGAGCTGATGTCTCTAATAAAGAACAATCTGTGTAGGTTTTGTAAAGAAAATAAGCCTTTGTATTAAAACTCTGTATTTAAGATCTGCTTGTTTCTGGTATATGGTTTAGGGTGGTCTATTTGAAATCTGAGTTGCTGGGAATTACTCAATCCTTTTCGTGTGACAGAAGAAGCTATTCTTATTCATTCTTCAAATGTATTGAAATGCACATATTAACGTTTCTGCAAGTCTTGGGGAGGTTTTTTTTTTTTTGTGTGTGTGAGGAAGTCTTCACTGGATGTTTCTTTGCAAGTGGCAGTTGGACTGAAATATACTTAAGGACATTTGATAAACTGTTTTTAATTTCTACCTTAACAAGAGATTACAGCTTCAATTTGCTGAACGGTAAGTTTGATTTATATTGTTTAGTAAATATATACTACTATATTTTCTGTGTTGTGGTTAGTTTTAGGAGTCTGGCAGTGTCATAACAACAGCCGTGGGTCTAAGCTGTGCTTTTAGTATGGTACTTCTACCATGCTTCCTAGGCCATAGTTATCAAAGGTGTGATGAGGAGAGAAATCTGTCCTTCCTTGTTATGAAATACCTCTGTGGGATTCTTTCCTAGCCCTGGGCTAGTGATAGTCTTAAGTGACCAAGAGATGTGAAGCTTGTCTTTTGGTGGTGGTTAAATGTAAGCCAGTTTGGGGTGTTCATATTTGTGAAGCATTTTGACTTAAAGAGTTTTTCTGTTTGCCCTTGCTTACTCTGTGATTATGGAGGAAGAGGCAGGGTATAATTTTTATGGACTCCAACCTGCCTGCTGAAAAACACTGCAGTTGGTCTCTGCCCTTACTTTACAGCACTGTGTATGTATGCAGAGACACTTATTTCTGGCACTTTAGTGTAAGCAGCATTCTTCTGTGGCACATGCCATCTGCTTGCATCTAGCCTTGGGTTCAGTGTAGTGTTTTTAAATCAGGTCTTGGATTTTCTTTAAATAGGTAGAAAAATGAGAACACTGAAACTCCTAAAGTTCTGGGGTATCTCTTACAGTATTTTTTTCCATCGGATAAAAGCAAAATACTCAGATGCTTAACTGAAGAATCAGAATACTGAGTTTCAAAGCATCTGTGCTTTTGGCAACTTCTTTTTTAATTGCACATCTGATTTCAGAGAGATCTCTGCACTTCGTTGCCAAATGGAGAAGATGTTACAGAAAATTCTGCCTCTGGAGAAGTGCCAGGAAGAGTTGGGTTCCTTGAAGGCAGAGTTGGAAGAAAAAAAGGTGTGCTTGTAAGGTTTAAATAACTTTCACTTTTTCTGTTGAAGGAAATGTATATATTTAATGCTGGTCTTAATGAAGCTGATGTTTACGAGCTCTGTTCTTATTTCCAGCTCATTGGGACAGGTAGCTCTGGTGAAATTAAGTGAAATTAATTTAATTCCTTTAGGTTTCAGAGAGGCAATAAGTTTAGGATGTTGTAGTTCTTACAATTTTTGATCAGATTATTTGGTTATTTCCTCATGAAGGAAGGAAGGAGAGAGAAACATTCAGACTCCCTTGGTTTTCTGCTCGGATCTTGTCAGATCATTGAATGTAACTTGTACTAGTGAAAAGAAAAAAAGAGGGTCTATGCAGAATAGTGTTGTGCTTCTGTTACCTTTTTGAACATATGCTTTTACATCATTAGCTTCCTAAGTTTATTCCTAATTTCTCTCCCATTGCTTAGTCTGAGATTTAGTCTACAGGAATGAAGGTTTAGATTGTTCAATTTACCTACATGTATATATTTTCTAGATATTGTTATAATTTCTGAAGAAAATACCCCACCTTCTTTCTTGTAGGTTTTTCATGATGGTATCAGACAAGATAGTAACATTTGTCTTGTTGCTGTACCTAGTTAGTGTTCTGTGTTAGAATAGATTTATAATTCCACTTCCTTCAGCAAGCATTAGTAGCTGATGTCCTGATGACACTTTTTCAGAAAAAACAGGATTATATATTTGGTGTGTAATAGTTAAACTCTTGAGTTCAGCTTCAATTTCTTATCCAGCTAGATGTTGAAGGCATATACTAAAAAGACAGACATATAGTGATTTATGTGTTTGTTTGTTTCAACTTTTGCCTTTAAAGAAGGAGGTTAACCTCACTTTCCAACTTGCTTCTTTTCTTGTTGAATATACTTTTTTGGCCAGGCACTGTTTTCAGTAGAAGAGGGAAGGTGTCTGCCATCTGGTTTTTTTTGCCCTCAATATGGACATATTTTAACTGCGCTTTCCTTCTTCAGAGTTCTCTCAAGATTTATCGGGAGAGTCAACTGGAATATATTAAAATTAAAGAAGAAATACTAAACAGTGATGCTCTGTGAGTGATGCTTCCTTTTTTCCCAACCCTTCTTTGCTTCTCTTACCTCTTCCAAACTTGATAGTGTACCTTATCTACTTATGCTTTCCATTTCGCAAAAATTTTTGTACTTATGGGTTCTTAGAACAAGGAGTTGATGGAAGAATGATCTTAAGTTTTGTAGCAAACGCTCTTGAGCGCAGTGTTAATTTATTGTCTTATCATGAAGTGGCTTTATGTGGTTGTTTAATGAAAATTTTGAAGAACAGGATGAAATCAAAAAAAACCTGTATTTTTTCCACGTTTAAGTAGCTCTTAGTCTCAGCTTTTTGTTATTGCCATCCATTTTAGTTTTGCTGTTAAGTCTCTGAGGCCAGTATAGGAATGATATTGCCAAAGTGGTCTGTTCTAAAATTAGTCCTTAAAATAATTGTTTTAATATAACAACTCAGCAATTCATAGTTAACTGTCTGCCATGTTTGGAAATGAGCAGGAGGAATTTGGCACCAAAAATGCAAAAGTCATTTTTTGTGCCATAGTACAGAATATTCTGAAGCTGTGCCTTTGTAATTCCCAAAGTTTATTTTTCCAGTAAACAGTCACTCAAAGGTTTCCTTGCCTGGAGCATATGTGTATGTTAACTCTTACGGCTCTTGATGGACTCTAATGAACTTGTCTAATTGCTTTTTAATCCTTTAAATCACCTGTATCAGGGAACTGTGACTTCTCAATATTGTGTGGGAAGGTACTCATGCTCTCCAAAGAGAACCAGCTAAAATATATCAAAGTGTTGGAAGTTGTGGTTATTTTTCTTCATGTGCATCACTTTGCATTTATGAAAATCAATGATTGCACTCTTGGAATTCTAAGACCCTTCTGGTATTGTTGTCAGCTTTTATTTTTGATGTGTTCTGGCACACATCCCAATGGGACTTCCACTACTGACTCCTTGCTTTCATATAAGCTGGTTATCATTTTTTTAACTTTGGTGTTTCTAAGCTATTTTGGTGCTACCAGCAGGCCAAGGGAAATGATTGGTTCCCTCTGCTCAGTACCAGTGAGGCCGTACCTTGAAGTACTGTGCCCAGTTCTGGGCTTCTGTGTACAGGAGATATGGGTATCCTGAAGAGAATCTAATGAAGGTCCATGGAGATGATTAAGTGACTGAAGCATTTCTCAAAAGAAATATACCCTAGTATCTTTACATGACTTGTGAAACACACAGTATTCACAAGCAGAGCAGCAGGCCATTAAAGCAGCAGCAGCTCTAAAGACTGTATGAGGAGACTAGCATTGTTGTTATTTCTTCAGCCAGATTGCACTTACTTCACGTATAGATGTACTCAACGTACTGTGAGCTTAATGAAATATTCAGCACATTATCCTATCTAAGAACAGCAGAGAGAAGCAACCTCATTGCTAACTGCATCTTAAGAGGGAACTGACCACTCTGATGTGCTGGCAGTTTATTTTGTCAGTATAGATATAATGTTTGTCCTTGTCTGTCACCCATAACTTCAAGAAGGAGAAGCCAGGGAACTACAGGACAGTCAGCCTCACCTTGATCTCTGGGAAGGTGATGGAGCAGGTAATCCTTGAACTCATTTTCAGGCACATGAAGGACAAAAAGCTCATGAGTAGACAGCATGGCCTCATCAAGGGGAAGTTGTTCTTCCCTAACCTTATAAATGAACATGTCTGCTAGTATCTCCCATAACAGCCTCATCATAGCCCATTAGGCTGGTGCTGGATGGTCAGATAATGGATCAAAAACTGGCTGAATGGCTGGGCCTTGAGTGTGGTGATGAGCACTGTGCAAAGTATAGTTAGAGACCAGTAGATAATACTACCCTGGGAGGGGACAGTGAGGGCTGCATAGAGGGTCTAGTGCAGTTTAACATCTTGTTAGTGATCTGCATGATGGGGCAGAGCCTACTATCAGCAAGCTAGCCAATGACACAAGTGTGCCTGGTGGGCTATCCAGCACAAGCTTGACAGGCTGAAGAAATGAGCTGACAGAAACCTTGAGAAGTTCAGCTAGGAGAAGTTTGAAGCCCAGCACCTGATTAATTACAGTCACATACACCAGAACATGCTGGGAGACGCTTAGGTGGACTGCAGCTTGGGGTGCTCTCATGACTTGAGCCAGTGATGCACACTTGTGGCAAAGAAGACTACCAGTATCTTGGTTTTCAATAAGCAAAGTGTTGACAGCAGGCTGAGGGACGTGCAACTTCTCTTCTGCTCAGGACTGCTGACACCACCCCTGAAGTACTGTGTTAGTTCTGGACTCCTCCGTACAAGAGAGAGACATGGGAGTGAGTTCAGTGAAGCACCATGAAGATGATTAAGGAATAAGAGCAGCTCTCCATTGACAGAAGGCTGAGAGAACTGGGACTGTCAAGTCTGGAGAGTAAAAGACTTATGGGTGGTATTATCGATGTCTACAAATACCTGAAGGAAGTGTGTAAAGAAGACAGAGCCAGGCTTACTTCCTTGGACCCCTGTCACAGAGCAAGAGGCAATGGGCACAAG
>VZUA01104611.1:601-14308 GCA_013401035.1 Horornis vulcanius
TCCTAGAAGTCATTCTCAATTAAAAAAAAAAAGACTGATTAATAAATGGGTTTTTTCCAGACTTCATCCATAGGTTCAAGGAAAACATCCACTGTTATCAAGATTTCATAATCTATGTCTGCAAAAATCAGATTGAACATAAAAACACTGTTTTAAAATGTTATACTCTGTTACCACTGTAAATCATCCTCCACAGAGCTGCATCCCTGCCCATCACCTTAACCTTGCTTGTTCAGCAAGCACAAAAGCATTTGCCTTTGAAGATTTGGCCTCAGGGTGAAAAACAGCCAAGGAATTCCACTGGGGCATTATTTATTTTTTCACCCTGCCAAAAACAGATTGCTGCAACTGTCATTGATAAAGTGACTCAGAGTCTCTGTGAGCTACAGAAGAAAAATGGAACAGCAAAACCTTGGCTATGCCAAAGCTGTTGCAAAAACCTGTGTTTATTTATTGGCTGTAGCTACATGCACTTTAATTGGTCCTACAAGACTTTAAATGCCTCCTAACATAATGATGGCCCAGATTATCTTTTTACCCTAAATAAATGAATTTAAAACTGTTTCAGATGCATAGAAAATTCCCTGCTTGCAAATGAATGTGCTTCTATCACAGAGAAACCTGAAAATATTCTCTAACATTAAAAACCACCGTTTCTGAATAATAGACCCGGTTGTTTTAGAGCTATGCAGCTTTTACTTCAAGTATTAAACTGTTCTCCAGGGTTTAAATCCCATAAGTTTTAAGACAAAAGATGTTCTCAAAGATCTATTTAATTGTTATTAGATGGAAGAATTTAAGATACTGGATGGGAGATAAGCTTGTACAGAGACAGAAGCTGTTTTCTAGTTCTAGGAGACAATAATTCATGCTATTGGTCTGTCTCTGGCCTTGGCTGGTAATAGATCACAGACATTTTCATACCCAAGTTCAAAAAACACACAGAAAAACGGCCACAGAATAATCACATTGCCAAAACACATCTTAAATAACACACCAAAAAAAANTTTCAGATGAGGTTCCTTCCAACATCTCACAATTCAATGCGACCTGCGACAACTAATCCTGTGAAAATCAACTGGATGTTTGCCATTGCCTTCAGCAGGAGGCCTTAAGGGCACACACTTAATGTATCAGCAATTCCTGTGGATGGGACTGCATCTGTTTGCCTGAGTGCATTACTGAGCCTGAGAGCTGACCTTTAGATGGACAACAACATGTGCTTCTCATGCCCAGCTCATATGAGCTTTTAAAGGATATATCCAAGGGCTTTAATTGCAAGCAAGCATATTGATCCTGTTGGATTTCAGTGCTATTATGCCAGTCCTGTAGCTGAGAATTTTTTTTAATGAATTTTCAATGGCTTCAAGAGTACTGCTTCCCTTAAAGACAACCCGGAGGCCCCATGGCAAGGGTAACATTTCATCCAAACTGCAGCAGCCACTGCCCCCTGGAATGCGATTGTCCAGGATCTGACAGTGAAAGCACAGCTGTCTTCAATCAGATATTTTAGATAAGCCCTCCAAATAAAGCCCTCTCCCTCACAAGTTAAATACTGTTTACTGTCAGTTTTAGATGAGACAGAAAATTGAAGATTGTAGGATGCTGGACTCCCTGTGCCCTTTTTTACAGGTTTCAGCCTGTGGGTCCTGGCTAAGTATCCAGCATATTTGCATTCTGGCTGGCAAAACCTACACAAATGAGTAAGGCAGCCTTCCCTTTCCCTGCTGAGCTGGAATGCATTACTGCAACCCACAGGAAGCCAGCTACATTTCAGCCCAGAGATTACTGTGTTTTACTGGCAGAAAATATGCTGAAAAGCCTGGAAAGATCTCAATGCAATTTGGAATGATTTGGGATGAAGAAGATGCAAACAATGTATTACTTGAAGAAATTAATTGTAGAAGAAGAAAATCAAGTGAAATAAAGCATATCCATAACAACAAGCAATCTGCTGAAAACATACTACCTCTGTCAATGTTATTAAAATAGAAATTGTGAAGGAAAAGTCTGTTTATTCCTTTTCACATGGGTTCTCTGCCAGTTTAATTCAGCATGGAAATCCAAGATCTTCTTGCTATGACCAGGACAGTTTTGAACATAATTCCCCTACTATGCAGACACATTATTCTGAAGCTATTTGCTGCAACTTCTCTGAAGCACTTTGTCATTGACAGTTAGAGACCAGCTTGGACAGACCACGTCCTCATCCAAAAATGACATGCTGTTGCCAAAAAACTTTAATTTCTNACTAGACTTTTCACTTAAATATTTGGGGTTTTTTTACAAGTAGATCTTTGACCACAGACCCAAACAAGGCTCATAATACATCAAACACTTAGATAAGAAGCTGTCAAGTATTATCTAGGCCCTACTGAAAATATAAATAAATGTGATCTGGATGCTCTTAAATTTGGAGGAAGTTCTTCAGCATTCAACTCTGCACTACAGTTTCTTTTTATCTTGTTTCAGTAGAAAAGGCCCATATGGATGCTACAGGGCACAGTGCCTTAGCACTGCTGTATTTCAGATGAGAAACATCACCACATCCTATCTGCATTACAGTTATTCAATGTCTCAAGACAATTTTCGCAAACATTTGGTGTGTTTGCTTTGCTGTACTAATCAAATTCCATTTCAAGTTCCTTCTATTCCTATTCTCACAGCAGTTTCAAATGGGAGTTGAGATATTTCTAAAATACTGTGCAGCAGATGTTGTAACTCAGGAGTGGGTGAATTAGGGCCAGGAAAACAAAAGCAGGGAGCTATGAAGAGTAAATTGTTTTCCAGGTTTTTCTGTTTATTTGTTGCGCTGTGTTATGCAAGTGGCTTATCCTCTGTGCCCCAGCACTGCTAGCTGTTGAAAGGATATGTTCCCAGTGGACTTCCCAGCGTCTCATTATTTGTTGTTGGGAGGAAAGCACTGCGAAACTGATGAAAAATGCCACAGAAGGGTGCAAAGTTTTATTAGTTTTTCAAGGTCTGATCAGAAGGCCACTGAAGGAGAAAAAAGACATCTCTAATTACTTCAGTGGACTTTGAGTTGGACTTTTCAGTTAGCCCTCACTCAGCGAATTGCATGCATTTGTCATTTCCTTTGCTCTGTTTCAATGTCATTGCCTGTTTGCAGCACAGCATTCCTGGGGGAAGTAGTACGCCCATCAGCAAGAGTTGTTTTCTTGTACTACCTATTGATATTGATTTTTTAACTCAAAATTTATTTTAAATTACATTTTAAAATAGCACTGAAAAATTCTGAAGATGATCACAAGGTTCATAGGTTTAACAGCATAAAAAAATTCAACCATGAAGAAGCGTATGCTGCAGATATTTACAACCTAAGAGGCACCTGCTGTAACTCTGAGCTTGTTCCACACCAAAGAGTTAAAGCTGCTGGAGGCTGGTAGGTTTCTTGTTGTGCCATCTGAAGACAAGAGAGGAAAGGAAAATAAACCAGTCACAGCCAGTTAGCCACAGTAGATCGAGTTCTCAGGAGCACATCTGCAAATTAAGCAGATAGATTCCCCTCCATCAGGCTGTCTCTCCATGCCACGAGCCCCCTGTGCTGTCACAGAAGATTCCTCACATTGCTCATATTTGAATCCCAATTACACAGAAAGATTACGGAGGACGCAAAAAACTGCTATCAGCCAGGTACGTCTAAATTACTGTTTTGCCCAAAGCAAACTTGGTCGATACACTTAGCAAATGTTTTGAGAAATACTATATAAAAATTTCCTTTCTTAAGCTTCTTTATGGAGGACTTGAAACTTCTCTGTGTGTCTGGATATGATTTTGACTGTGGAGAATTTGGAAGCAGCACTTGCTTTTCAGGGGTATGCTTTTCTGTTTTGGAAATGAAAAAACAGATCTGTCACAGGAAAAAAAAAAGACAATACTGCAAAATCAATTTAATTCTGTAATAGGTATCTGTGTTCACGCCAAAATAACTGCAAACTAATTAATGGTCAGCAATGGGTGTTTACCAGCTAAGACTCCATGTTGTCTTGCATTCCATTCTCTCAGTGTCCAATCACTACAGGTCAAATATCTTATTTTTGTATAAATGAAAAAAGGTTCTTTGTGTTTGCTACAGTTCATAAGATCAACTCATTCATCATTCATTATTTTGCAGCATTCAAATTACTGTGAAATTACAAATAATACTTTCAATGTTGAAAAATACGAGATGTCACACTAAACAGCAGCACTGATTAGTCATTGTTCTCCTGATTAGAATATTTTTGTTGCCTAACTGGGTAACAGGCAAAGCACATAGGTGAACAAACCATTTCTGCATAGGGTCAAAGAGGACAAAAAGTAATAAACACAGTTTGGGAGTGATTCAGTGCCTAAACACTGTCATCTAGTGACATTTCACAAACCCTAGATTTACTAGGATCTAGGACACAAAACAATGGGAGACTTGCTTCCATAGGAGAAGCTAGAAAACAAGGAAGACTAGCCAAAGGTATATGAAGTGTCAGTTGCTGTTTATGTCACTCAATGCTACATCTGTCTCAAAAAGTTCTTCATCCTGTACTTCTCTGTGAACACTTAATATGGTTTCTGAAATGGTATACCATCCAAAATTGTAACTACGTCCATCTATTTCCATAGTAAGCACATTTCAAATTACATTAGCTAGTGCTTTTAAAAAACACCTTCTCTCTTCATTTGATCCTTCTATAAATGTATCTCCCAAAGGATCTATCTAAATCTGAATTCCTCATAATCTCTTCTTGCCATATAAGCAACTCTTATCTGAAGAACCTGCCCAAAATACTGTTTGATTTTAAAATAAACACTTCTTTCTGTTAGCTTAGCTTCTAGCTCAGGTCTCTACTGCTTCCCAAAAAGGGGGTAAGCCTAAAAGTAATGATGAGATTCACATTTGTTTGTGTAATGCTTACAACTTAACCTTTTATAAAAACACCAAATATGACGAAGCATGACTCAAGTCATCATAACTGGTAATTGTTTATGTAACTCCCCCCTTCTCTTCTTATTCCTCTTTACTCCTTGTAATGTCTCTTTCCCAGTATCTTGTGTTGCACCACAACAAAGGCATTTGTCTATTTCCCTCTGCACCAGCTGTAATGCTAATCCAACTCCAGTCTTGAGCATAAAGCCACAAAAAAGCACTTTAAACTCTTTGCTTATAAGGTTAGATCTTTTGGGTTCCCCGAGGCTGTTCAGGGTTCCATGAGCCATGGCCCAAAGGAATCAGCGGTATTGGAAGGTTACAGCTGGAGGTCAGCATAGCCAAAGAGCAACCATGCTGTACTGACACACTGTAATCAGCATGAAAATACAGGGAAAGCCAAAGCAACTAAGGAGCTACTTCTGTCCAAAAATCTCCGATAAATATTCCCTCCATTATGTACTGAACAGTTTGCTTCTGTAAAGTTCAAGAAATATTATGAGATGACAAGGAAGTGCGTTTAAGTGTTCTTAACCAGTATGTTCTGTGTGTCTACAAATCAAATCATTTTCACTGATCCTTTCCCCACTCTGTATCTGCAGACTCTTCAGACAGTAAACTCTTCAGAACTGAGTACTGCTCAATATTTGGGAAATAGTTGGTGACACTGTGGGCACTAATAATTGCCCTATTTGGAGATTCTTTATGTATATATAAAAATATAAGATGCATACCAATATGCCAATTAATTTTTTAACCACTTTTAATAGTCTCATTAGACTTCAAATCTAAACCAGCAGTCAAATATAGAACAGGAGTAATCCAAGATAAAGAATTATAATTTTCTCATATAGAACAGAAATTTTCTTATAGCATCTTCAGTATGGAAGACATTATACTTTTCCAAAGATCCTGTAAAACGAAAGAAGCGAAGTAACCAGACAATATGAAAGAAGAGACAAATTACATCTAATCAAGTAAACCTAACTTAGTGCAAGCTCCTCTGATGATGCCTTTTTTGAATGCTTGTAAAAACCAAGCAGCAGATTTCTGTTTAGCATATCACCTGAAGGTAAATAACTTCATAAGCCTTTCTTCATGCATAATAAGGACAAAACCTGCTGTGTATACCGACATGCTTAGAAAAGTGTTCACTAATTTAATTAACTTATAACCAAACTTCACCCACAGAGCAGTAGTTCTAAAAAGAAATCTAAATGTAGAAAAAACTATCACCTTCAGGACAGAGGCATTAGGCTGCACAGCGAACAGAACTCAGCCATGGTCTTTGGATGATTCCACATCAGACAGCCGTTCCACGGACTGTTTTTCAAACAGACTCAGTAATGCCTGTGCCTACCCCGTCTGTGTGCTCTGGCCTGAAAACATCTCACCTTGGAAAAACATTCCATGGTAGATCCCTATTTTAGCACAGCAGTTTGCAGACAGGCAGTGCAGCAATATGGTACAACACGGTAATTGATGTAGTCATGTCATCAGTTCCCATGTTTTAACAGCGACTCTTCCTCTACACCATGTTGTTCAGATCCCCCAGGTTTTGATGTCACATAACTAGAAGATACCAAATCTTTCCTTAAAAAAGAAACTCTATGTGTCTTGTTTTTTTTGTTGTCACAGCGAAATTAAAAGCAGCAACAAGGAAAATATGAATACTAAAGTTTTTCTTAAAAAAAAAATAAAAAAAGAAGCAATTACATTTTAAAATGTAGGATTTAGTGTTTTTTTTCTAATACTTAGCTCACATCTTTAAATTCTAGGGATTTTGGAAAAGCTGGGACAGAGAACTTGGACATTTACTAAAGGGCGTAAGTCTGCTGTCAACAAAGGACACTGCCAATGAATCAGCCAGTTATTTCCCTCCTTGGTGTCTCTGCTCTCCAAATCTCTTTCACAGTCAATATCCAGGCTGATTACATAAACTCCTTTCAGTCTTCAAGAAAACAGGTTTATAAGAGTAAAAGATACCCCTGCTCACGAAAGCATGAGCAAAGCGTAGAGATGAAAGACTCGCAAGCCCGCGATCCCGTCTGGGTTGTTCAGCACAAGCGTGAGATTCACCCCGGCCCCCGCGGCCCCCGCCGCCCCAGCCAGCCCTGCACGGCTGCAGAGACAGCGGGCACGTCCCGCTTCTAAATGCAGTCAACAAATCCTGACGTTTTCCTTGTAAACAAAACGTGCAATCGGAAGTTTCCGTGCACGCCCGTCCCGCAGCCCACTGACGGCGGAGCCCTGGGGCTGCTTCCCGGCCCGGAGCGGGATGGGCGGGGGTCTCCTGCCGCCCCGGGCGAGCCGGAGCCCCGCAGGACGAGGCTCCCGCACTCGGACCCTCGGGCTTGCGGCAGCCGGGAGGCACCGCCCGGCATCCCCGGCCGCCTCGGGGCGACAGACGGGCAGGAAATCGCGGCTTGTGGCATCTCAGGTGCTGCTCCCTCCGCCCCGGGCGCCACGCCGCCAGCAGATCGGCCCCGCGGCCGCACTCACCGCCGCCGGCTCTGTGAGCCNCCCCCACGGCCGGGGCAAGCCAAGCGGTGGCCGGGCCGGGTCAGGCCGGGCACCCAGCGAGGACTACCGGCCCCAGCAGCCCGCGGGCCCGGGGGAGCGGCCGCGCCCGCCCCGGGAAGCCGCCCTAGCGCAGGCCCGGGCCGCAGCGTGGGCGGGCTCCATGTGCTAGCAGCCCGTGGTGTGCACAAAATCTCCAAGGCACCGCGGCAATGGGGCATTCCTCATGCTTGATTCGTGTCTTGAGACTCAAGAAAGCGTGTCTTAGTGGGCTTCAGAGAGTGAACTGCAGCGCATAGGATTTAGAAATTCCACCACAGGATTTATTCAAGTTCTGTTAAATATTTGTGGTAGGATCTAATGCATGTTTGATCTGTTTGTTTTGGTTTTTTTTTTTTTATTTTCTCAGCCACGGTATGGCCCAGTCAACAGACAAAATGTCGCTGCAGATGGTATCCACCGTCAGTAACTCATCCTTGCTTCAGCCAGGCTTCTCTCTCCTGAATTTTGATGGGCATGATTTCTTTTTTGGTCAGAAAGGATGGCCAAAGAGATCCTGCCCCACTGGTGTTTTCCTTCTCGATATAAAGCAGAATGAGCTCAAAATGAAACCTGCCACCTTCTCTAAAGACTCGTGTTACCTTCCCCCTCTCCGTTACCCTGCTCTTTGCACACTCAGAAGCGATGCAAGGGCTGATGAGTACCAGTATATCATCCATGGTGGTAAAACACCCAACAATGAGCTTTCTGATAAGATTTACTTTATGAGTCTAGTAAGCAAAACTAGCAAGAAAATAACATTCCAATGCATTGAGAAAGACCTGGGTGGAGATGTCCCTGAAGCTAGATATGGGCATACAATTAATGTAGTTCATAGCCGGGGAAAAAGCATGAGTGTTCTGTTTGGAGGCAGGACATATACTCCTCTTGCACAAAGAACCACTGAAAAATGGAACAGTGTGGTCGACTGTTTGCCATCTGTGTTTCTTATTGATTTTGAGTTTGGATGCTGTACATCATACATACTTCCAGAGCTTCAAGATGGACTTTCTTTCCACGTGTCAATTGCCAGAGATGATACAATCTACATCCTGGGAGGCCACTCACTTCAAAATAACACCAGGTCCCCCAACTTGTACAAGCTAAAAATTGATCTGCCCCTGGGCAGCCCAGCTGTGAGCTGCACCATCCTGCCAGGGGGGATATCAGTGTCAAGTGCTATAGTAACCCAGATCAGTGACACTGAATTTGTCCTTGTTGGTGGCTACCACTCAGACAACCAGAAACGGCTGGCGTGTAACACCATAGTTCTGGAAGACAGTAAGATAGAGATTGCTGAAAGTGTGAGCCCAGAGTGGACACCAGATATTAAACACTGCAGAATGTGGTTTGGCTGTGATATGGGTAAAGGGTCTGTTTTGCTGGGCATTCCAGGGGCCAACAAACAAATAACCCCAGATGCAAACTACTTCTACATTTTGAGATGCAAAGGAGCAGAAGAGGACAAGGAAGAAGAATTGATAACACAAATTTGCAGTCAGACATCAAGTGAAGACCCTGGAGACTCTGCTCCATTTGAAGATTCGGAGGAGTTTTGTTTTAGTGCTGAAGCCAATAGCTTTGATGCTGACGATGCTGATACTTACAATGAAGATGATGAAGAGGATGAATCAGAAACAGGCTACTGGATCACCTGCTGTGCCAGTTGCAATATTGACATTAACACCTGGGTCCCTTTCTATTCGACAGAACTCAACAAGCCTGCAATGATCCTGTGTTCCAGTGGGGCTGGCCACTGGGTCCACGCGCAGTGTATGGATCTCTCAGAGACCATACTTCTACGTCTCTCAGAAGCAAATGTCAAGTACTTCTGCAACAAGCACGTTGACCTTAATAAAGGGCTACAAACTCCCCAGAAGGTGGTGCGCCTGAAAAAGCCACCCATGAAACCACTGCGCAAAAAGAAAACCATGAAGTTATCAACACCGACGAAAAAGTCCTTTCTTCGGAGACTGTTTGAATAGATTGACACTGCTGATTTGTATTCACCTGGGAGGAAACGAAATCACAAGCAAAGGCAACAATGGTTGGAGCAAAGTGGGTTATTAGAGCTTGAAGAGATCTTCTTATTTCAGTTACCTTAATGTTTTTGTTAAATTT
The DNA here is from genome assembly GCA_013401035.1 of Horornis vulcanius. Lineage (NCBI taxonomy): Eukaryota > Metazoa > Chordata > Aves > Passeriformes > Scotocercidae > Horornis > Horornis vulcanius. Next base: position 10,206 of record VZUA01104611.1, read on the forward strand.
CAAAGCACATTAATTTTTTCTGCCTCTTATGTGTATTTTTGTAATACCCAGACGGGGACCCCATCCTAGAGGGCACTGTGCAAACACACAGCCAGACACTGGTAAACTGTGTGCTGAATTTTAAGCTATAACTTAGTCCCCAGTAAGTTTAATGGAACTGCTGGTAAGATTAAGACATTATCCCATGTAGTCAGTGCTGTTACCATCTGTCCATACAGAACATTATATTGCCTGTTTTAATTTTTTATCTTAGTCAGTAGTTCTAGAAATATTTGACCTAATTTATAGCTGCATTAGTCCCATTTTATGTTGGTGGAATGAAATAAAATGAGACTAATTACTCTGATTTTAAACAAAAGTAGTGGTTTAAGTCCCTTGTGTCAGAAATAATGAAATATTCAGATACTGAGGGTCAATTTTCTTCAGGGACTTCCATTATGGAATGCTTACATATGGAGCATTTAATTCTGGATAATTAATTTTTTATTTTGAGAGTTATGGAATGATTATATATCAGTTTTTGGCTACAGTTGTGGAACATCATCTCACAGTAAAAATTAAATTGCTTTTTTTAAACTACTGTGATCATCAACTGCTTTGTGTTTGTATTTTTTAAAATTTGGTACGGTAATAAAGTTTATAATAAAAATGACTGCGGTTTTTTTCTTGTATTCATGGGTAAATCAAATACTCTAAATCTTAAAGTTTACAAAAGGACAGCATGTATGCTTGGGTGGTCTATATGAGGCCTGATAAGGGGTCTAGCTTCACAGCCGCCCCATGCTGTGAGCTCCCATTGACTTCAGAAGAAATTCCTTCTGATGAACAGGACTCTTATCATTTACTCCAGGTCCTTCACTACCCGTTTCTTTCTCTGCTTTCCCAGGGTGACTGTGTAGAAATGTGAAAGCTTAGAAGTGCAAACTGTAGCACAGAGTGATTCATTGAGCCAGTGAAGCATTGTGAGGGCAGAAACAAATGCAGTTGGCTGCTCAAAACATGAGGAGAAGATTGGATTCAGATTGAAAAGGACATTGTCAAGGTTGAATAGCCCAAGAGTTTACTAAGATTTTTGTGGATTCTTTTATTGGCTATTTGTGAAGCCAATCATTCTTGACTTTATTTTTTTATTCTTGTTACTGCTCAAAACATCTTTTCAGAAAATCAATACCAGCATTTGTAAGCCAAATCATTTCTCAACATTTGTGAGCCAAAAATAATAGCTCAGTATTCACATTCCAACACTCATGCTGGATCCCTGAATAAAGAAGAAAAACAGGAGCAGCTGTCAGCTATTTGATCACTGTGTGCAGACCCTGAGCAGCCACTCCTTTACAAAGCAGTGTGTGGAGCACAGTATTCCTGTCACCACAGACGCGTCTGCACAGTACTCCCCTTAAAACCTTACCACCCCAAGTCAACAGCAAAGAAAAGTAAAAGGCAACCATACAAAGTTTCCATTTACAAACTTCTCATATGCTGAGGGAGCTTAGTTTGGATTGAGCTTCTAAAGGGGAAGTATATCACCCTGATTGCCCTCTCTACAGCCTGATATGGGTATAAATTCATAGATTTCAATGCCAGCTTCCTATTTTCATTGTCACTTTGTAAGCTCAGAGTATATAGTGCTATATGTTTTTCCAAGGAGTAAGTTAATATCATATTCATGTAAAGTCCCTTCAAACTTGTGAAATTCAATAGTCAATGTCCTCTTTTGTAGGTTAGTCATAGGTCTTAGAGAGCTAATTTGTCTTTAAAATATATCTTCATCATGCACAACCAAAAAAATCCGCGCCTACATTAAAGTCACATCATCTCAACACCAACAAAAAGGGACAATATACTCACACAACAAAACTCCACCCCTTGCCACTTTGCCATTTCACAACAACAAAAGACTCCCCAGAATTACTGGGCTTTCCATAATTTTTGAATTCCCTTGAAGTACCCAGTCTGAGTTTATGCCTGATACCTGTCTGTTACTGTCATTACCTCAAGTTCCTTGGACATCACACTGCATGACAAACTTGTCTGCTAGTGCAGACAAATAAAAGGATGGAAATATTTTGTAATGGGAAAGCTCTCCAGTGGCCTAGCAGAAGTGACATGTAGCCTGAGATAAAGCCTTGTGGCTCAGGCACTGGTGGTGTGGTTGCAGCTTGTTGGGTGCAACTCCGAATTTCCAGGGCTGACTCCTGTAGCTGCAGTGACTCCCTCAGGGAGCTGAGAACAGATGCTCAGCATGTGGTAAGCACAAGCACACATTGTGGCCCCTTCCAGCTCTTACCTGAGCTATTTTTCTTTACTTAACACTGTGGCTATGAAAAAAGCAATTCACAGTCAGACTTTATGCTATACCTCATTGGGCCCATGACATAAGTGTATTGTATATTTGAGCTGTGTTTCTTTAAAATGTATGATTTATTTGAGTAGGAGGGCGAAATTGCTTGGTTAAACCATGTCCCAGCTTCACAGTGAAAGGCTGTACAAGCAGCATTGTATCACATCTCAGAGACTGAAGCTACTGCAGGAAAAAGAAGTTGTAAGTAAACCAGAAAATATTTGAAAGGACTTGAACATAAAGAGATATACAAACTTCAGCCTGTAAAGAAAACACTTGACATAGCATTGAAGACTGCAGAAAGTATCTAATTTCCTGAGCCGTGTACTTCAAAAGCATTCATTGTCTTCAAAACCAGCTAATCAATATAAAATGTTTCTTGCTCAGGCAGGTTAGAATTAACAGATAAAATGAAGTAGATTTAAGTGCAGAAGTAAATCTCCATTGTATCTGCATCCAACTGGCCTGTGTGTTTTGTAACCACAGTAAGCAGCATCATGGTTCCCAGACACATTTTAGTAACATTGTATTGCTATTATCAGCTTTTATGAGAGGAATATATGGATTTTACTGCTATTGAAAGATGCTTGGACCTTGAAGTACCTGATTAATTTACAAGAAAAGCACAGCACAAACTTTACTGGTAGCACTAAAACGCACGTTGTAGTTCAGAGTGACTCATTGCACCAACAGACTTTTGAAAGGAACGGAAATAATGCAAGTGGGAGCTTAAAGCAGAAGGAAAACATTGAATTCAGATTGAAAAGGAATTTGTTAAGTTATTTACTGCTGGACCCTATGTATTAAAGACAGAAGGATTGGCTTACTTCTTTTTCATGATTGGTGGCTGTAGCTCCCACTGTATTTGATTTCCTACCCTATTCCATTTCAAACAAGACTAACTTTTGGGAAAGGTTTGAGCCTTTGAAAATCAAACTCCATTTTGTTGACTGCTTCGAAAACTGTGGCACTGGAGCCCATATTTACTTTGGAAAAATGCAAGACAATAACCTTATAAACACTCCAGTTTCTCAATACATAAACATGCAGAGGAAGAACAGGGCACTGGCCATTCCACAGATGTGCAGGACCTCCTTTGTAGAGGTGGTAGTTACTTGTCCACTTGGCCAGAATGCTCATCTCCAGAGGAAGAGTACTAAAAATGCACCTCTTGACCTCTCTCCTGATGCTGCTAGAAAGGCTGCCAATTAAATCCTCTCTAAAGTGTCTTTTTGTTTCATGGACAATATTAAGCTTGATTAAGAAGGTACAAAAACTTCTTAAACACTTAAGGAAAGACTTAGTAGTTGCAGCTGGTCAGCTGCTTGACAATTACACCATATTCAGTCCTCTAAAGCAGTATTGTGAAGAGCTATGACAGGCCTCAATTATTCTTCATCTTATCCCCACAGGAGTACAAGGCAAGAAAATTCAGTCAGTTATTACAGATTTAGGAGTAAGGGAGTTATATCATCCTAATATACCAGAAAACTGTCAGAAAACTGTCTGAGGCTTAGGTTTTTGCTTTATATGGGCTCTGCTTTTTTTCCATCCAACAGTTTGGGTTTTTTTTTAACTTGAGGTCAGATGAAAAAGTGAAGTTGGTGATATAAAGTCCAGATATTAGATGTTCTGGTTATCTGATTACACAGGAAATCAGGTAGCTTAATTTGCTCATCATTACTTCCATTCAAGCCAGTTGGTTTATATAAATCTCTTAACTTGGAGATATCTTTGTAAGGAACAAATAAAGATTTTTCTA